>CACRXK020000819.1:0-66786 GCA_902702795.2 Paramuricea clavata
TGTTACTGTGGTTTGGGTCCCAATTACAGTTGTAATCGCCAATAAGGATGATTTCTTTATTTTCCGCGTCCATTTTCTTTAAACAATCTTCAAAATTTTCAAATTTTTCAGATCTGGTATCTGGTGGTCTATACCAGGCATTGATTAAGAATGGTTTAGATTTTGGCTTAGAGATTTCAACTGTGATTGCCTCCAGATGTTCGTTCTCTAGGTCATGCCTTTCCTGATAATTTATTACACTTCTTATATAGATAGCTACCCCACCACCATTTCTGTTTCTATCATTTCTGACTATATCGTAACCTCTTATATTCACATCCTGATTTGCTACAGTACTGTCTAACCTAGTTTCGTTTATACAAATTATATCATATTGTTGTTTTTCTAGGTGTATTCTTAATTGATCTATATTCTTAATTAAGCTTCTAATATTTAAATGCGCGATTTTAGAACCTCTTGTAGCAACTTTTCCTTTAGTAATACTGTTTGTATTATAATTTGATTTTTCATCATGCTTTTCTACTTCGTTATTGACATTTTTATCAACATTAAAACTACGCTCGATCGCATTGGAATGTCAGTTGTTTTCAACATTGTTTATGTAAGATAAAAAGTTTCTGGCCATTATCGACGTGCCTAATCTACTTAAATGAACCCCATAGGGATTCAAATGTTTAGTTTCAATGTTAGCATGGTCGATTACTTGGATATTTTTACTCTCACAGTAATCTATTAATGCCATGTTTACCTTTTCTATCTTTGTCTTGTATTCTGGTCTATCCGCTCTTGTAACCAGCAGTGACACAGCTACTTCAAAGGTCGGACTATCTTTCTGAATTATTTCGCATATGTCATTAATTCCTTTGACTAAATCTTTTGCTCTTTTGCTACCGATATCGTTTGTTCCCACATGTAATATTATTTTTTCCGGTTTTCTTTGCAAGCACGGTTTAATATGGTGCTTCATATCGTCAACGCCAGCTCCCCGATAAGTTTCTGCCCTTATTGCGGTTCTTCTAGAGATCTGACCATTTTTCTTAATTCCTCGAAGCAGTCGTTTACTATCTATATATTTTATCATTGAATCTCCGATTATAACTGTGCTTGCTTGGGTATTGCTCTTAAGTTTTCTTGTAGGAGCTGTTTCTCTTGTAATTTCGACCTCGTCACCCTCACTTTCTTCGATAGTCAACGGGGCATATTGGTTTGAGTTTAACACTGGATTTGTGGTATGGCTTTTCGTAATTACCGATGCTGCTTGTCTCTTCGTAGCTCTGGATGGTGCTTTCGTGTCTTTTTTATTTTTATTCATCTGAACTTTGGACCATGCGTTTCGATCGTCGCCAGTGTCCGGGCAAGTATCATTACGATCCGAGTGGAGCAAACGTATGGCAGTTAGAAGACTGGCTTTTTCGTCTTCCACAGCCTTAATTTTGCTTTTCAAATCGTCTGCCGCATTTTCGTACTTATTTAGGCGTTCATTCAAGTGAACGTTTGTCGACTTTAATCGTTCATTTTCTTCTTGCAATCTGCGGATATCTAGATCTTTCTGCTCGTCTGGGTTGTTTCCTGATTCATTGGTTGCGACATCTACATCTTGCGTATAGGCTTCAAACTTTTGTTCAAAACAACTGAATTTTGTACTCAGACTTTGGACAATAGTGATCAGTGAATCGAGACGATCACTCTCATTATTATTCCGCATCGAAGGAATATTTTCTGTTGCTTTGTCAAAATAGTCCTTTGACGAAGCTTTTGAGTTGTTTGATTCATATAACGGTTTCGTTTTAACCATAGCCGCTAATTTATCTTTAATCAGATTTCCTTCTTTTCCATTGAATGTTAATGTTGATTGTTTACCGTACCAAGTCATCTCGAATCTGCCGTTTATACTTGTAAATCGCTTTGCTTCTCCCCCAGGCGATGTCCATTTACCTTGTTCTTGAAGCGATTTTTGAACAAAGTCCTTTAGTGTTTGTAGTGTGCCTTTCCATAACAACCGTTCGCCATTTAACTGGAGCGGTTCGATAAGTTGTGAATGTGAGCATGAGCCTGATTTTGATTTGCTTTGATCGTGATTCGTATCGTTGTTGTCGGTGTAAAAAGATTCGTAATCATCCGTTTGGGTAAATTCGCTAAAGCTTATACTATTATCGTTGGTAAATTCGGATAAACTTTTAGCCAATATTTGGCTTGGACTAGCAGAGCAATCTTGAACACGTCCACACTCCATAGTCATGTTTAGGTTTTCATGTTTTTAACAACACGACAATTCGCATAAAACTCGACTCCGGAGCCGAGACAAACGTTCTAACAAAGAAAGATTTCGAAGCCGCTGTTCCAAAACGACAACGTCGTAGCAAGCTCAAAACGAGCGCCGCAAAACTGACCGCTTTCGGGGGCCATAACATTCCTGTCATCGGAAAATGCTATTTAAAGTGTCAATACAAAGGAGCGACTGAAGTACTCGAGTTTCAAGTGGTCGAGACGGGCAAATCCTTGCTCGGATGTACAAACTGTAAAAGTATGAAACTTATAACATTTCATAACGTAGACCAGCTGCGCAACCAGCCAATTAACGACGCGTCACCTCAAAGTTCACTAAACGGACTTACGAGTGAACAGATATTCGAGAAATATTTCAAATGCTTTGACGGATTAGGACGCATATCAGACCCTTGTCACATTAAGATTAACCCTGACGCAACGCCTGTTGTTCATCCACCTCGTAAGCTTCCTTCAGCGTTGAGAGATCGAGTCCAGAACGAACTACAAGAAATGGAATCCAGGGGGATCATTAAGAAAGTCAACGAGCCCACGGCATGGGTAAACTCCATGGTAGTTAACGAGAAACGCTCGGGAAAATTACGTATATGCATTGATTCACGAGATCTCAACAAATCTCTGCGCAGAGAGCATTACCAACTCCCCACACAGCAAGATATTACAAGCCGCCTGACAGACGCCAAATTCTTCAGTAAACTGGATGCGAACTCTGGATTTTGGCAAATGCCACTTGACGAAGAGAGCTCTTATTTGACGACATTTAATACGCCATTTGGTCGTTATCGCTTTACTGTGATACCATTTGGTGTCGTGTTTGCACAAGAGGTGTTTCATAAAACTGTCAACGAGAAATTTCATGATTTACCCGGATGCGAGACGGACATCGATGATATTTTGATTTGAGGACGAACACTGGAAGAACATGATCAAAACCTTGAACGTGTTCTCAATCGAGTGGCAGATATCAATATGACACTTAGCAAAGACAAATGTCAGTTTCGACAAACCAAGATAACCTATCTGGGAAAAAGACAGTCCAAACAGTCGAGAACCTTCTTGAAAAAGGCAAAGTCGCCAGTCAAGACCCATATCTCGCGTTGTTAGATTACCGCAACACCCCTATAGATGGCGTCACCCCAGCACAAGCCCTAATGAGCAGACGACTCCGCTCACCCCTCCCCATATCCCAAAGAAAGCTTAATCCCAAACCTGTCAACAGAACCACTTTCCACGCAGCACGTCAACAACAGCAACAACAACAGAGAAAACAGTATGACCGCACTGCTAAGTCTCTGCCACCATTAGAAAAGGGTAATACAGTGAGATTTAAGAAAGATCCTCAAGCAGCATGGACCCGTGGGACGGTGATACGAAAGCACGAAGCACCACGAAGCTACGTAATAAAGGGTGAGAACGGGACGGAATATCGACGGAATCGTGAACATCTACGAAAGACTAGAGAACATCAAGCTGACCTAGACACACCGGATATTGACGATCCCCGAGACATGCCTGTGGAAAGTAGGAAGTTATGGAGCGACGCTACCTCCAAGCTCTAAAGGGCTAACTCCAAACCAAAATATACACTTGAGTAACTTGTGTAAATGTGTAATTCAAGAGTTGAAATATGAATTCTGGAGTTACTGGCTAACTCCAAAAATGATTTGGAGCTATATAAGTATACAACTGCAAAAATCATTTAGGAGCTAGGCATCTAAGGCTGGAGTTACTGGCTTACTCCAATAATCATTTAGAGCTACGTATAACTCCAAAAATCATGAAAAAACAAGGTATTTAAGCCTCGAGTTACTGCCTAACTCCAAAAAGTATGTGTATAGCGAGGCGAGTCAGCATATAGCCGCTAGGTACATACATGTAAGGTTGAAGTTACTTGCTGTGTTGCTAACTCCACAAATCATTTGGAGCTTGTTATCTAAGCCAGGAGTTACTGACTAACTGGAATAACTGCAATAACTCTCAGAATGCACTTCTATATTCCGCTGTATTAAATAAGACTGAAATATCCAGAATATGCGCATAAACAGGACATTGACACACTTGGCATTTTGCTCTCGTTCAGAGGCTAAATTTTGATCTGCAGTTGACTGTTGAGGCAAAACCATTTTCGTACACCGCGTCCTTGTCATGCTCTGTTGATGATCGTGTGTATAAGGCGGGCTCTGGGTACGTGAATGTGGCATAGTCTAGCTCCATTTAAAGATTGGCTACCTCCACAAAAATAAAATCTACAGGTATGCCCCGAGACCCGATCCCACAACAAACAACCAATGCAGAAAGAAACAACATCCAAATCCCAACAGCGCCAAACCCACCTCAACTGAAGACAAGCCGTTATGGCAGACGGATAAACCAGAATCCGAACTACAAGACGTGAACATATGGAGCTTGATTGCCATATATTGTTTGAATATCTTTACTTAAATATTGAATCGAACACGTAATCCAAACATAGACTTGATTTCTTAAATAATTCATTTTACGTTATATATAATTTGGTAATAATCACTTTTAATTTAGAAAAAGGGGGATGTAATATATGCTCATATATAGTAGCTATATATATACATCAATTAGGTTGATTGACAGTTCATATCATAATCACTAGCACATGTAATTGTAATAGGAACCTCAAGGACTCGCTAGAACACCTAGACATAATCAGACGTGTATCTTTTACTTATGAATAAATCTTCTATAAGCACATAGAAGCATTACATCATAAAAATGGACTCATCCAAAACAATTGTTAAGAAGCTAGCGGGACACAGTTCCGATACTGCTTCATGGGCGGCCAACGTTGGAAATGAGATGGGTCAAGTTTTGATGAATGTGTTGACAGCAAGCGAGGGAGTTGGTTTGGCCCCAATGGCAAATGGTATGATGAAACGGTGTTCCACGGCTGGTATTCCTCCTCCAGAAGTTCTGTATGTTAACCGAGACTGCTGTACTGGTAGTATCGTGCGGACAAAAGAGCTTTTCTCTCGTTGGGATGCTTTGGCCTGGATATTGAGACGCGTTTCTATCTGTTGCACGACTGAATCTCATCAGCTTTATGGTGAGTTTATGAGCCACAAGTCTCAGTGCATTTTCCACTGGGCAAGGAAGACCTCGATCTGCTGAAGAAAGCCAAGCTCCTTCAGCAAGATATTTTCAATCCAGGAGATTGATATTTTCAATCCAGATGGGAATTGGGTCTGCACTGTCGAAGGAAGGCACAGTGGAGACCACCGAGCTACTGCATTCTCTTGTTGTCACCTTCTTTGGCCGTCAAGGATGTGACACCTTGGGCGTTCCTTTGCTGAACAACGATCAAACTTGGGAGACGTGGAAATTGCAGAAGATGCATATTGCCTGTATCAAATATCCTGACGATGTGCAACTTTATGTTCAGACTGGAACTCAGACTAAGGGTGGCATTCAGCTACCAACGTACCGATGTGCCAGAGGATCTACACCTTTTAAGGTCCATACAGACCGGATGCGTTTTGGCAACGCGACGCGAATTTTCAATGACATTTTAACTTCAACATTTTTCTATGTTTTTCAAATATTCGGAACCACTTAAGCAATTTTAGCTATTTGATCTGCATATCTTGTAAAATTTTTATCCGTTGACGGTTTTAATTGTTTTTAAAAACTGAAAATTCCCGTCGCGTTGTCAGTCGCGTTCGGTCTGCATGGACCTTAAAGAGCAGTAATCATAGTATATGTTGATGTCGTGTAGTTTATGGGAATATATCAGCCACGTGCCAGCATGAATGATGAAAATCAGTGTATGTTTTTGTTCATTATTGGTATTATTTTTCTCTTTTTAGTAACCTTGCCTGAAGGATGGCTTAACACGTTACCTAAGGCTGATCATCAATGGATAGCTCAAGCTTTATTCAAGACGAATGCTAGAACCGGTAAAGCAGAGCTAGGTTTCAGCAGGTATTATAACATAATATTATCTTAATAATATAATAATAAATATAATATAATATTATATAATATTATAATATATTATAAAATTATTAAATATTTATTATTATATATATTTATTACAAACTTAGTCTTTTTTAGAGTTAACAAGCTTTGGTGGTATCCCCCTCAGCCACCACTTATTGCCTCACAACCTCCACATCCTAGCAAATTCTTTGCACAGCGCCTGCTACTGTGGATGCCCAGAAAGTGGGGTGTTAAATTGCATTGCCCACACCCCACCTGCGACAAGAAAGAGCTGACCGGTGCCGGCATCTATCCCAGGATACGTCAGGTTCTGGATATCGACTAGAGATACAATTTGGCTGCGGAATACCTGGAATGTAGAGCATGTAAAAAGAAGGTGATCAGTTGGACTCCTGCCATTGTTGGACAGCTGGATCCTGGTCATCAGCTCCAGTTTCTGGTCCTGATTACATACCAGTATGCCTGTGATGTCAAGGTGATTCGACTTCTACGACAGCGTAGTCTTGGCAATAGCTCGACCGTATTGCAAAAGAAAATGTCGGAACAGTACGGTGACAAATGGCTCCAGAACAGCATTCAGTACTTGACCGAGTGCAAATTTTTCGCTGAAGCCTCGAAGAGTGGTCTTATTATAGCCAAAGAGTTCGAAGAGCCCCCCAAGTTTGTACCAGTTCCCAAGTACAAGTGGTTCCTCACTGTGTATGTGCAGGATATCATGTCCAGGGTCGATCACATCAAGGCGTCGATCACGTCCACCTTTGGCCGAATCATCAAAATGGACTCGACCAAGAACATCGTGAAGAAGCTAGCGGACACAGTTCTGGTACTGCTTCATGGGCGACCAACGTTGGAAATGAGATGGGTCAAGTGTTGATGAGTGTCTTGACAGCAAGCGAGGGAGTTGGTTTGGCCCCAATGGCAAATGATCTCATGAAAAGGTATTCCACGGCTGGTCTTCCTCCTCCAGAAGTCCTGTATGTCGACCGAGACTGCTGTGCCGGTAGCATCGTGCGGACAAAAGACCTCTTCTCTCGTTGGGAAGATTTGCTGGTGCGCCTGGATATTTGGCATTTCATGAGACACTTTTCCATCTGCTGCACAACTGAATCTCATCAGCTCTATGACGAGTTCATGAGCCGCATGTCGCAGTACATTTTCCACTGGAGGAAGGAAGACCTGGACCTGTTGAAGAAAACCAAGAGACATCAGCTCCTCCAGCAAGATATCGCCAATCCAGGAGATGCAGACATCATAGAACGTATCACCAGACGGGAATTGTCTCTGCACTGCCGGAGGAAAACCCGTGGCACAGTGGAGACCACCGAGCTACTGTATTATCTTCTTATATCTACATCTTTAGAGTCATTCCATCTGCACCTGAACAGGTTCATAACAGGTTGGGCTTTTGCGATCAGTTGCAGTCGAAAAACCCATATGAAAACCACCTTAATAAACAATAACTCATTACTTCTCATTAATCGTTTCAGGTACAAGTGCGAGTGATCTTCACTTTCAGGCATACCTTTTGGAAGGTTTGTCCAGATGGAATGCCGATCGCACAGCTGGTGCTGTCTCTGGTGTGGTGGCTGGTCCAGAAACCTACTCTGGGGTGTTGGCGAAGGCTGCAAATGATCTAAGCGAGAGTGTCATCGGGAAGAAGATACAACCAGGCTTGCAAGAAATGGGTGCTTACACTGGGGAGTTGATAGGAGTGGAGTATTTGTTCAGTCAGACAGGTGAAGTGCTCGAAAACAGGTGTGATAATGATGATGTGGCCGACCCTTCTTCTGAACAGCTGTCTGAGATGGATGATGGTCAGCAATTGGATGAAGGATTTGTTGATGATAGTATAGAACAGACGGTGGGCTTGGTTCCTGATGTTTTCTCGAATGAAGATGGTACAGTATAGAAACCTTGAGACCAGAGACAAATTACTCACGTTCACTCATTAATATCACGTCCATGTTCTGTCTTATAGGTAATGGATCTGAAAGTAGTGCTTCTTGCTCCGGTATGGGCCAAATGGAAGGACCCTCACTTGAGGTATTTAAAATGGACGGCAGCAACAACCATTAAATTATAATCGTCTCTCAATATAAAATTCATACTCTTTTACAGGAATCAGTTGGGCCTGATAACATAGAGGGATTTGAAAAAGTCACTGCTTTGGCAACTTTCTTGGTGTCCGTGTCGTTAACCGATTCCGACATGGCATTGACAAATATCCAAGCCGACGAAATCATTAGAGTGTGGGACAACCTTGATGCGTATGATAAACAACCGACGGTGTTCTCGCCAAGGCACAAACCAAAATGATGTAAAGGACGCTTCAAATCCCCCTAAAATAAATCAAATCTTGTTGTTCCAGGTCTAGATAGCACCAAAAGGTGAATTTATATAGAATTTAAGAGGCTTACGAGTTAATCCGCGACTTGTTATATTATATGGTTAATTATCTTTTTCCTTTTTTTCTTGTAAAGGTGTTTCCTTGGCTCTAGTTCTGGTCCAGCCCAATGGCCCGACTGTAATAGATACGTGGAAGCTGTCATCTCTCGATTGTGTGACGTTCACCCTGGACCGGAACGATCTGGTGGTACCACAACAGCACGGTGGACCCTCATATGCAAAAGTTACAAGGTTTTACAAGGTCATATATAAACAGGCCCCTATACTGTATATTAATATAGTCTTTGCTATTTACACATCACAGGTGTATAATTCCATATTTATATAAATATAGGTATTCCGTTGTTATCAAGTCCAAATCCAGCAGCAATTGCAGCCAGGTTGAAGAGAAGGTTTTCACATGCCAGCATTCAACCAAATGTACCACCACAAGGTTATTATATATTCATTCTTCCTTGTTTGTGACCTTGTGTTTTTGGCGTCTACTGGAACAATAGTCGCCATATGCTGTCGACAAGAGGTTTAGGCATATAGAGTGAGTGGACGGTTCACTTCTCCTGCGAACAGGCTCTTTGGTTAGGTTAAAGCCCGCGCATCTACGAAAGTTTCCGAACTGTTTACGATAAATGGTTTTATCATTTTTCATATTCCGACGTTATTATATAAAACAAGACGCTCTGTGGAGCGTTAACTCGCTGGGGCTACACAACTGACGCACATTACTGTTAACATCTAAAGGCCTGATTCCACGAACGCTTTTTCTCGGTGAAATGCGAATTATTTCGCCTGTTTCTTTTGAATTGCGACTACTCGAATAAATTAATTCTACTTGATTGCTCACAGTTCAAAAGAAACAGGCGAAATATTTTGCATTTCGCCGAGAAAAAGCGCCCGTGGAATCAGGCCTTTAAAGGCTGATTTCCACTGTTGCGTTTTTCGTACGCACGTATACACGGCTACACGCACGTAAAACTTTGAATCCTATTTTCAAATATTTTACAAATAAGTTAACAAATTCATACTAAAACTTTCGGAGCAGTAAATTCTGTTGCTTTATTTGTTTGGTTATTTTACAGATTTAAAGTTTTACGTGCGTATATTAAGCCTGGTGTGGAAATTAAGCCTGGCCATAAACGCCGGAAGTTTCCCCTTTAGCTCGGGCCCACAAGTAAAGTTATATTTTATAGTACGCTACATTCTTCTGTCGGCCGCCAGTTTAAAACGTTCAAAATAAAATATTTTGGGGTTTTTCGGCTCAAAATATCAAAATGAAGAGAGAAGTGAGACGACTCCACTGGTGTACGGCCGAAAAAGAGAAAACCAATGATACCAAAGTTATCAAGGATTAAACGTACTGCATCTTTTATAAATTATTTGAGCGATTTGTCAACAAATAATACAATTTCGCTTGGCTTTCAAAGACAAAGTCAAAGGCCATCAATAGCTATAATACTGTTGTCAGTTGTTTAGTAATACATTTGACATCCGTAGGTACAATTTCTCATCCGTAAGTACAATTTCTTACGCTGAATCGAACGGTGGTATTTAAAATTAGGCAATACATACAACTGCCAGGGTGCATTCCGTGTAAACCTCACGCCGAAGATAATCTGAGGTAGTGTTGCCGTGCGCCAAGTGAGGTCAACTTGTGCGCCGGCTGATCGTGGGCACCGTGATTTTTCATTAATAGTTAGTTTTTCAAAATTAAAACTTGCTAAAAAGGCGTGTAATTGATGAATAAGATGTTTTGCTGATGAGCAATTATGAGTGTTGTTACTGTTGTATCACAAGTTAATTATAACCACCATTTAGTAATATTACACTGACCAGGAACACAAATTTCTCAAGTCCCTAAAGAATTATAGAGGCCAATCCAATCACCAGGCGATTATTAATATTCAGTCTTGCTTAAACACTGCGCCAACCACCAAAACTTAAAAATTGTGCGCCAACCTCGACGTGATTGTGCGCCAACAATTCAAAACTCACGCCGAAGATCTTAGAAGTATCGCATGAAGTATCAAGGAGAATAATGTGAAACCGCTGTTTTAAAAAACAGCAATCGCTTTATCGCTCGAGTGCCACGTTACAGTTACGGTAGTGATCATACCATACGTCAGTGCTTTTACTAATTTAATGACGGAAACGTGCATCTAAAACTAAAAGTAGAATGGTTCAACCTCTAGATCTATTAACTGTGGTTCAACGAATAAAACACCACAATTCCTCAACAACAGGAAATTGCGGCCACACCCAAAAACATGTGACCACGCCCACAAAAATATGTTGCCACCCACAAAATTATTTTGTACGGCCACGTTTGAAATCCGGGCTAACACCCTGTCACTAAGTCATACCTTTCGCCGAATATAACTTCGGCCCCTTTCAACCTATCTTTTTTCATAATAGTCTTGTTCGAATCACAATCCAAGACACTATTTAGAGTGTTATTTTCAAGTTTGTATCTACAGATTTGCATCTTTTATTTCGGTATTTCTTCTATCTACATTTTACGCGAGAGCTTCGACCGGAAATACGATAGCTTGAAATATTGAAACAATGCGACGTTTACATCCTAGCACTCGAGAAACGTCGGAAATCGATTCAAATTACCCCTTCATGTAGCGTCATTTGCACGTGCATATATATACACACTTTAGGGCCGCCAAGAGAATTGGGCAGATCTTCCCAAGTCAGTCACCCAACTAGGTCTTAGCTAGACTGCATGTGGAGTGACTGTATGGAGCCTCAATTTCAAAAATGCTGTGACCAATTTAAAGAACCTACTCAATTTTAGGCTCTCTCTCAAGTTGGGGCCCTATTAAGGTGGGGGCGCGGGGGAATATGTCCCCCCCCCCTCGGCGGTTCTGTGCATCGGGATACGGGTACTCATTACAACCCGACATTCTGAACTCGTCAACAAGATGTGTTCGCAACAGGCTTGTAGCAAGCTTGTCAACACGTTGTAACAGTGCTGTTATTTTATCAAGTTGCTACAAGGTGGTCGACCACTCACAATTTGTTGACAAATTGTCGAATTGCAGGACGGTAACAAGTTGTTGATAAGTTGTTGGAACAGCATTGTTACAAGTCTGCTGCAGTTTGTTAAAACTTGTGCGTTTTTACGTGTGTACACGAACGCGCTTGAATACATTATACAAGGAGTATTTCAATCCTATTGACTTATTGTGAAGAGTTTAGAAGGTATTCAACTTTTTCTCGATATGAAATACAGAATATGTTAGGCCAAGTGGTGAGTAAATATACAATTGTTTTGGTTTGTGTAATGTTATGGCGGCATTTGACTTAACTGTGGACCCACCGGCCGTTCGAAAGGTTATTTTATGAGTATTTCAACGGATGTTGTCGTTTTAAAGGGGGCGGGGTAAATACTTGCCGAGATATTTTAATCTTCCCCACTCCAAAGTCAGAAATGTAAATATAAACTGGACTGCAATTAATGACATTCTTAGTTTTTGATCCAGTAGACGCCATGTACGCTACAGCGTACCTATTTTTATATAAGTAGATGTGTCGATATTGTCGACAAAAACCAACCTATCTTATTTTGTCTATTTTAGCTAAATTTGCTAAAGTCGCTCAAGTTGAAAGAACAGTATCTGAGTTTACCAGTGACATGACCGATGATGAGCTGCTGTCCAGTGTTACTGAGATAGAATCTGCACCACAGACGTCAGAAGGTATAATGCACCTAAATTATTATTAGGAGAGCTACTCTAATAAGGTGTAGTTTGTAGGGTTTATGATTTTTTGTCTGAATTGAAAGTAATGCATGGTGATGACAATTAATCATAAAACCTATAAACATCATATTCACATATTAGTTGTTAGTTATTGGTAAGCTATTTCCTTGTAGGTATTCAAAGGGAAATATGTTCTACCGTTCACCTAATCGAGGGATGGAGGCAGACCCTACCCAAAGTCAATCACCATGGGTTTCGTCTGCCCTGTTCAAGTTGTCGCCCCAAGGGAAAGCTGTCTTTGACAGTGCAAAGGTGAAACAGATGTGGTATTACCCCCCTCAGCCATCTCTTATTCCATCACAACCACCGTCGGTGTCAAGATACTTCGCACAGCGTCTTCTTCTGTGGATGCCCCGAAAGTTGTGGCAGGTCGAACTGCACTGCCCCCATCCCGAGTGTGAGGAAAATCCCCTTACAAGTGCTGGTGTGTACCCCCGTGTGCGCCAAGTACTTGACATTGATGGCTTTTACATCGTAGCTGCTGAATACTTGGAGTGTTCAAAATACACAAGGAAACGAATTTGGACAAGTGCTCATCAGCGTCCTAACTGCTGCTGAAGGAAGTGGTATCGAGTGAATGACAACTGCTCTGGTCGACCGTTACAAGAAAGCTGGTGTGAGTCCACCTGAGCTTGTATACACGGATCGTGACTGCTGTGGTGCAAGGGGAATCAAAGCCTTGTTTCCTGGTTGAGATGCCATATGTGTTAGATTAGACATATGGCATTTCATGAGGAGAATCGCTTCTGCGTGCACCACAGAGTCGCATCCATTGTATGCAACGTTCATGGGAAGATTCTCCCAGTGCATCTTCGAGTGGTCTGTGGAGGACTTGAGCAAATTGAAGATGGCGAAGGCGTTGGAGCTGGGTTTGGAAGAAGATCACCCCCTTGTGTTGAAATCCATCTCCAAGAAAGAATTGTCTCTTCATTGCCGTCGCCAAACTCGAGGCACTGAAAAGACAGCAACGTTATTGCTTCATCTTTTGAAAACGTTTGACGGCGAACAAGGACGAGACACGTTAGGTGTGTGCTACTCCTCGACTCCGAGAAAGTCTGGGACATATGGAAGTCGCAGGAATGCCATGTGTCCTGTATACAAGATCCTGGGAGTGTTCAGCTGAACACCCAAACAAGAACTTTGGTTTAAGGTTGGTATACGTAAGGTAATGAATCTATATGAAAGAAAAAGTATTCTTATTCTTTACTACAGGCGGTATTACCTTACCTGTGTTGCGCTGTGCACGTGGCTCAACGTCATTGGAGTCTTTCCATCTGCACTTGAACAAGTTAGTACCAGGTAAAATGAAATACATCTCAAATGATCCAACATTAAAAACAGTAGCAAAAAGAAAGCAATGATATTTTTCAAAGGAAGGTAGTTTAATTAATAGACAATATCGCACTAAATATCAATCAAACAACAAACACAAAAAACACTTTAAACAACACTTTAAATTCTACTATCTATCTTAACAATCTAGGTGGAATGATCACCAGAAGAACCTGGAGAAAAGAATTCTCACCCGAGAAATTCTTCCATCACCACCAAATACAACATTAACACCACTCCCAGTCTCCCACCGTTTGTCTCGGTGCATATTCGAATGGGACCAAGAAAACCCTGGACTCAATGCGGCCAAATGGGCCAATAGAGCGGAACTTTCTGCCAGCGGTGTAAGGAATCCGTCAACCGCGGCTGTGCGGAGTGCAGTTAGCAAGAAAGAGCTGGCAGGACACTCTAGGAGAAGAAGGTGAGGTGTAGAGGCAACCGAAGCGCTCACGCGCTGCTGGAGTCTTTTTCAATGGCTACAGCCACAGATGTTCTGGGAGTCGCCTTGTTCAGGGATGAGATGGTGACGAGCACAGGGGACATATCCCCTGCATCCAAGATCCGCCCGAAATCCCATTGTACACCGTGATTGGCCAGACTAAAGAAGAATGGAAAACCCTGCCAATTTATCGTTGTGCTCGTGGGGGTAGCTACCTCGCTGGAAAGCTTCCACCTTCATCTAGCAAGGTTTATTCCAGGTAACATCATGATTAGCTGGTTGATAAACATATTTTATAGGTAACATTGTATAGGTAGAGTTGGTGAGTGCTGTGCATGTGCAAATTGACATTGAGTTTCAAAAGATACACAGACTCTTTGACGTAGCGAATGCTGGGTTGAAATCCCAGATCTGTCCCAATTGCAACTCATGCTGACTGCATTATTTAGCTTGCATGACAAGTAGACGCTAAATAAAGAATCTGTTATGACATTGAACTGAAATGGTCAATTTGCATCTAATTATCATGCAAACTAAATTTGTCTATTTCATTCAAAAAATATTTCAATTAAATCTCCAGGAACATCAGTAAGTGGAGTGTCATTTCAAGTCTACCTGATAGATTGATTGGCGCGATGGAACCTGCAGCGCTTGTAAGACAGTATGGAAGGTGCGGGCGAGAAAATGTCACAAAGCTTTGACATGTGGCTGAAGCATCGTTTCAATGCTTCGTCTTCTGTCGTACACAACAAACCTGCTCTGTCAAGCTTTTGCACCCCACCTGCATATACAGGAGAGATCATTGGTATGTGATACATCTTCGCTCTCAGACTGGAGATTGTCAAGGTGAAGTGCAAGAGCTTGACAATAAATCGAAGAGGCGGATTTCAACATGGCCGATGATGACGAAGAAGATACGTTGGAGACTGACGAAACTGTGACTATGCCAGAGCAGTGATAGTGGTAATGAGGTAATAATCCCAATCAGTATATATTGGGGTTATTAACTCATTGCAATGGACCTGTTACTATTTTAGTTTTAATTTAAAACAGGAAGACGAGGAGGCAGCTGTCGATGCATTGGGGATTCCAGGTTGGGATAAAGTTGGAAAGCTTGCGTCTTCTTTGTTGGCCTTGGATGGCCATGTTACCGACAAGCAAGCAGCTGAAATAACCCAGCTTTATCTTAACCTGAGTATGACAAGAAAGCTTTGGTGTTTCCTCCAAAGTTTAAAAAAGCCAAAGTTCGGTTTCTAAAAAAAAATTGACACTGCTTGAAGCTGTTGGCACTGCAGCAATGGCAAGGGCGCAAGCTATAATATAACAAATGCTAAACTGTAGCGGCAAAAGGGCAAAAATAATACTAATTTTGGTTAATAAACTTATTATTAGCATGACAAAATTACTGGATGCTGATTGGTTGAGAGGAGTACAATTATTTCATTAATGGTACTGCAGTACAATTAATGATTTTCCCAAAACAAACAAAGTGGCGGAAAGGTATTTTAACAAAATACAAATGTGAAATGAAATTGCCCTAGAGGAACTAGATGAAAATACGAACAATATATTTTATTATTGGACTATATTTTATTGTTGTACATTTCAGAACTTTTGTTAATGCCTAATAGTGGACAAGTTGCACAAAGTCTTTCACAAAGAGTCGACCTGTAGAGGCAATCGTGTTACGATTGGCTGGGGAGGCAGTTAAACAAATTAGGGCAAAAGGATCTGGGAGTCCCTACCTTTCCAAGTGGAAGGTAGTAGTTTTACGGGTACACTGAGGAATACTGTCGTCAACAGTCGCCTCTACGAGCCTACAAATCTTCAATTGTATCCAGTCAATGAAACTAACAATTTCAAAATGGTAAGTGTTTATAATTAAATTAAAGCAATCTACATAGCCTGTGTAGCAACCGGGTTTTGGGGGGAGTGCTTGCGAGCATGAAAATTAGGGCTGGAGAACGGTGCGCGGGCGGTGAAAAACCGTCTGCCGGTTTTCCATACATTTTTCAATTGCCAGTTCACTGCCCACTGGTGGACTGGAAATACGTTTTGGCTAAAAATGATAAATGACGTCATCGCTTATTTTAGTCGCAAGATTTCAATGTTGATGTGCAAATTGAAATTGCTCGGAGCAAATTGCAACCGCTTTTGACAAGTTACAGAAGCTACAATATTTTAAGAATATATTTGGAAGTTTTCGTTGCCCAACAACTTGTACAAGATTTATAACGAATTTACTCCGTAGAGTTTCACTTCGAACTAACGCATTTTTAATTTGTTACGTATAGGGTCTACAATGGATAATTCGTCGTATCCTGTATTAAGAACGAAGACGAAGTAAAACGCAATGCAATAATCCGCGACTTGTTATATGGATAATATTTTCCCGTTCTATTTTTTTTTGTAAAGGTGTTTCCTTAGCTCTAGTTCTGGTCCAGCCCAATGGCCTGATTATAATAGGTACGTGGAAGCTATTATCTCACGATTATGTGATGTTCACCCTGGACCGGAACGATCTGGTGGTACGACAACAGCACGGTGGACCCTCATATGCAAGAGCTATAAGAGCATCGGAGAGTGCCTGGCCAATAACGCCAAGGGATCAAAATAACGCCAAGGGATCAAAATAAGAAATATACTTTTCATATTAGGTACAACAAACGGGAGAAGAAAATGGAGCGAGACGTTTTGAGGCAAGGAATACGATTACCTCTACCTGAGCAAGCATCTCAAGACCCACTACCATCAGCTACGCCGTTGCCTTCATCTTTGGCAATACCGGAAAACACAACTGGGAAAGTAAAAGGCTTTGTTAGACGTCCAGTACCACTACCACAATCACCACCAGTACTACCACAGCCTCATCCAATTTCTTCTCAGTCCACAGTTAGTCAATCACCAAGTCAACAGAATCGAAGCCAGTTTTATTACCAGAAACGGAAAGCGGAGATGGAAGCGTCTGGGATTTCTGTTAGGAAATACCAGCGTTCGTCCAAACCCGTCACATGTGACAAGTGCAAACAGAGTAGAGATCCGGCTACACACAGGCAGTACTTCGAGAATTGGTATTGCTAGGCTACTGAGAGTCAGACCTATGAAAGTTGGAGGGATGCTCACAAAGAATATCCGCATAGGGAATTTCCTTCCTCGCTACACACGTGACGAGGAATTTTTATCTCATCTCTTGCAGGAATATGTCGGGCCAGACGGAGTGGTGGGGTACGGACATTTGACTGTTTTAGCAGAATTTCTTCTCCAGCTGAGACTTGTTCATCACTAACAAATGCACAAGCTCAGAGGGTGATTGAACTCTGGAGGCACTTGTCCACTTACGACAAAAAAGCAATGACATTTTCATCCCATCATCAGACGAGATTAACCAAGGGACGATTCATGTCATCGGAATCTTCTGTAATACAGTACCTGGTGTTCATAGCACCAGACGATAAGTAGCATCAAACGACATCCTAATTGCAATCATTACATGGAAGCTTTGCTCGTCAAGTTGTGCCAGAAATACACCACGTCAATCAAACAGAATGGCAAGACGATCCAGCGATGGAACCATTGCCTTCTTCCTTGCCGTTACTCCCATCCTCACTACTAGTCCCGGTTATCCCAATCCCGCTCAGATTCATCTTGCCTCGAAATATGGCAGGTCAAGCGGACATGAGGTAAACACAACAAGTATTATCACAGCCACCATCATCGCTACCAAGCTCCCTCGCTGTTACTGAAAAAAGAAGAGAGAGACGAAATTAGCAGGAGAAACTCCAAACAGATATCGGGAAAGAACTGCTCCATCCAAGTGTTCGAAGTGTGGCCAACCTAGAAATGAAAACCACAAACAATATTACGGCAACTAGCATTGTCTTAGGATGGAACAATCGTATTAATAATGGAGGAAGTTTTTGAAATTTTAAGAAAATATGTTGAAAGTGGAAAAGGGAAAATAAGCGATTAATAAGCAATTTTGCTGTGGTATGTCAATCAATCTTGCATCAGTATTTGTTAACAGACTTTGTTTTGTGCGGGTTTTTTTACAATACTTATAATACTCCCTGTCGAAGTAATGTGTCAAACTGCGCTTCCAAACTGGGATGAAAACTCTTCGGGAGGGGTTAGTGTAACAGATTTTTATACACAGGTCCTTGACAAATATATACAAATGAATATTATCTACATACTTATTATTAGACTTGGATCAAGTCACGTAGCTCAAGTCTGTACAAAAAGCAAAAAAATACATTCCAAAAGGGGGAAGAAGTAATTTTTCACGGATTCAATTTCCGAAGATTCAAAATGACGCGCACACCGACTCCGGTATGATTGATGTCATTGGTCAGCACCACTGCGCTGTAACCGCTGTTTAGGAAACAGAAATTGAAGACCACACAATCTTTTCAGTGGAAGAGGTAGCCGAGGAAACACCTAATCTCGAACAACTGGGTGATTGAACTCTAGTCAATCTTACGACAAAAAAGCGGTGACATTTTCACACCGTCATCGGAGAAAGTTGACACAGGGAAGATTCAAGTCGTCCAAATCTTCAACCGTTACTGGTGTTTGATAGTACTAAAAGGTGAGAAATTAGATGGGAATAATTTCATATCCCTTGAATTTCCTTCTCAACATTACCGTTTGTCTACTTTTAAGATGTTTCCTGGGTCAAAACAGTGGGTCAGCAAATCTACCAGACTGTAACCGTTACATGGAGTCGCTGTTTATCATGCTTTGTCAAAAGTACCCCTCCAACGTGAAGAAGAATGGTAAAACGATCCTTCGCTGGACCCTGGTTGGTCAAGCCTACAGAAAAATTAGAAATGTGATCTTGACTAACCAATTGGTAAAGGAGAAAACCACTATCCAGCTAGTAGAGATCAACCAAGCGACACTATAACAAGATGGTATGTAATAATACCCAGATATTGTAGGCACATAGGTTTATAAACGTGAGAGTATAATGTTGATTATGTTGTTATCGTTTCTTTCTTAATAGGCACAACGATCGTTCCAGGCAGCAAGAGAGGGAAGTGCTTGTTGGAACAAGGGCTGTCCACTATCGAAGCCACAGTAACAACGTCTGAGCCACTACTTGCCGTTGTACCCCTACATCCGACCCTGCTTCCCGTTCCAACCATCCGATCCCCTCACCAGTTCATCCTACCCCAAACCACAATCGATCAGGCACGTACACGCTCACAACAGATTCAACCACATATACCACATACACCACAGATACCCCGATTCATGATTCCACCTTGAGCGCAAAGAGCTACAGAAAGAAGAAGAGCGAAGAAACACTGCTGAAACTTGTACAGTAGAATTTACTAGTGGACATGACTGACTACGAGTTGCTGTCCAGTGTTGCTGAGATAGAATCTGCATCACAGACGTCAGAAGGTATAACGCATTTAAATTATTATTAGGAGAGCTAAGGTGTAGTTTGTAGGTTTTATGAGTTTTTGTCTGAATTGATAGTAATCACAAAGTGATGACAATTAATCATGACAATGATGACAATTAAACATAATATTCACATAGCTGTTAGTCATTGGTAAGCTATTTCCTTTTAAGTGTTTTAATAGGGAAATATATTCTACCACATCAGGCAATGTTAACCTAATTGAGAGATGGAGACAGACCCTGCCAAAAGTTAACCACCAATGGGTTTCATCTGCCCTATTCAAGTTGTCGCCCCCAAGGGAAACCAGCCTTTGACAGCACAAAGGAAAAGCAAATGTGGTATTACCCTCTCAGCCGTCTCTTATACCAACCCAACCACCATCAGTGTCAAGATACTTTGCCCAGCGTCTTCTTCTGTGGATGCCCAGAAAGTTGTGGCAGGTCGAACTGCACTGCCGCCATCCTGAGTGTGAGGAAAATCCCCTAACAGGTGCTAGTGTCTACCCCGTGTGCGGCAAGTACTCGACATTGATGGCTATTACATCGTAGCTGCTGAATACTTGGAGTGTTCAAAATGCACAAGGAAACTGATAAGTTGGAGACGTTCGATTATCAAACAGCTCGACATTGGACACCAGCTTCAGTTCCATCACTCACAAGTATGCGAGTGACGTTAAAGTTGTGAGACTTCTAAGAACGAGGCGTGCCGGTTACAGCTCCACCCAGTTGTTCAGAAAACTGGAAGAGGAACACGAAGAGGTTTGGCTCTCAAGATGTGCCAATTATTTGTCTGACTGCCAGGCATTTACGAGAACGCAATCCCGAGGTATCCTTGTCTGCCTGAAGACCCACCTGCCAGAACTCCTGTTCTGAAACCATCTTGGTTGTTGACGGCTTATTGTCAAGATGTTCTGTCCCGAATCAGAGGTCCCGAATGGAAGAGGTTAAAGCCCAAATAACGTCAACCTGCGGAAGAGTTATCATGATTGATTGTACGAAAAAGGTGAGTGGTGACTTCCAATCCTTCAGTCCAACCCCTTTCGTTCGACAAAGTCATTAAAAAATATGTCACATACCCTGGGGAGGGGGAGGGGGGGGATATGATCGGGTGGTGCAGGTCAACAACACGCTTTGTTCCATAAGCGACTATTCTGTTGTTATTGGCACTTTCTTTTCAGATCTGCAGGAGCTTTCGAAGAAGAACAACTAAACTTGGTTCGGAACAACCTGACAAGTCTCCATAGTCCATATTAGCGAAGATCAGGAGATGCGTATAGAACTATTGATAGAATGGACGTGAAGTGTGGCGCGGCAAGGCAGACGACGACGGCCAAAACAAATTACTTCAAACGAATGACTGGGTAGGAATCTTGTTGCATATTATCAATTGTATAAATTTAGTTTGAGGAAGTTTAAATAAGTATTTTTTAGTCGAGGAGATTTCTACCATTTATCACAACTTGAAAACATGTGCTTTGTAGTTTCAAACAGAACGAGGACGATGTCTAAAACTCCCGTGGCGTGGGATTTCAATTATTTATTCTGTTAATTTTTTGTGGATTTATGAATTGCATTGTGTTCCGGTAAAATGGCTGATTGTGATGGGCTGAGAAGCACTTTCCACGGTCCATTACGGAAAAACAAATGAACGGTTTTTTGAAAATAAAATACAATTCATACCAAAAGCGAACAAAAGAACCAAGAAGAGCATTCGGAAAGCCAATTTTACCACCCTGAGGAAACGAATATAAAGCGAATTGGTTAGGCGAAAATTATCCATTCGACAAGATGATCTTTTCAAAAGCTCAAGGACCAGAGTAAACATGACGCACTGAAATGGTGTTCAAAAACAACAACAAAATGGTTGCTGACAACGTGAAACACTCACACCCAACCAATTTTACTACCCAGAGGAAACAAGTGGCACAAATGCGACAATTTTGCCGGGAAACTTTAGAGCCGTTTTGAACAAAAGCTGACAAGAGAGTATCACAACATAGCGAGCCGAAATCTTCGGCAGATAACTGAAACCAAGTCCTGAATGATTTTTCACATCATGTTTTTATCGGATTTATATTGGTTTCGTTGAATTATTTTGTTTTTTGAATGTTTGTTTGTCACAAGAGCTCACCCAGCAAATCTTCCCAACATTAGTTGTTTGCTGTATCACTTTGGCGCAAAATATTTTATTTTATTTTCCATTTTTTTAAACATGAAAAGACATCATAGCGTAAACGCAGATGGTAAAGTGAACTATGTTGCAAATCTTTACATATATATCTAAAGCGAAAAAAATGGTGAAACATTTAGGAATTGATAGAGTTCCGAAAACCTGTTGTTGGCTTGTGTGAGGTGGATGAACATATTATTATATAATATTATAATATATTTATTATTACTAGTATTTATTATATATTATTTATTTTTTGATAATATCCCCCCCAGCCACCCCTTAATGCATCACAACTTCCACGCTTTAGCAAATTTTTGCACAGCGCCTGTTACTGTGGATGCCCAGAAACTGGGGTGTTAAATATAATTGAATTGTCCACATCCCACCTGCGACAAGAAAGAGCTAACTGGTGCTAGAATCTATCCCAGGATACGCCAGGTTCTGGATATAGACAAGAGTATAATTTGGCTGCAGAATACCGCCTCGAGTGTAGAGCAGTTGGAGTCGTGCCATTGTTCGACAGCTCGATCCTCGTCATCAATTCCAATTTCTTGTTCTAATTACATGTATCTACCAGTTACCAGTATGCCTGTGATGTCAAAGTAGTTACACTTCTGCGACAGTGGAGTCTTGGCAACAGCTCAAGCGTACTGCAAAATGTCCAAACAGCAGAGTGAGAAATGGCTACAGAAGAGCATACAGTATTTGACCGACTGCAAATATTTCATTGAAGCCTCGAAGAGTGGATTTGAGTCAAATCATTTGACCGACTGCAAATATTTCATTGAAGCCTCGAAGAGTGGTCTGATTATAGCCCAAGAGTTCGAAGGGCCTCCCCAAGTATGTACCAGTTCCCAAGTACAAGTGGTTCCTCACTGTTTATGTCCAGGATATCATGTCCAGAGCCGATCACATCAAGGCATCGATTACTTCCCCTTTTGGCCGAATCATCAAAATGGACTCGTCCAAAACAATTGTGAAGAAGCTAGCGGGCACAGTTTCGATACTGCTTCATGGACGACCAACGTTGGGAATGAGATGGGTCAATTAAGTTTTGATGAATGTGTTGACAGCAAGCGATGGAGTTGGTTTGGCCCCAATGGCAAATGGTATGATGAAACGGTATTCCACGGCTGGTATTCCTCCTCCAGACTTGAGTTTCAGCAGGTATTATAACATAATACTATCTTAATAATGTAATAATAAATATAATATAATATTATAATGTATTATAAAATTATTAAATATTTATTATATATTATTTATTACAAACTTATTCTTTTTTAGAGTTAACAAGCTTTGGGGGTATCCCCTCAGCCACCACTTATTGCATCACAACCTCCACGCCCTAGCAAATTCTTTGCACAGCGCCTGTTACTGTGGATGCCCAGGAAGCTGCGGGGTGTTAAATTGCATTGTCCACACCCCACCTGCGACAAGAAAGAGCTGACCGGTGCCGGCATCTATCCCATGATACGTCAGGTTCTGGATATCGACGAGAGATCTAGAGTGTAGACGTGTAAAAAGGTGATCAGTTGGATCCACTCCTGCCATTGTTCGACAGCTCGATCCTGGTCATCAACTCCAGTTTCCGGTCCTGATTACCTACCAGTATGCCTGTGATGTCAAGGTGATTCGACTTCTACGACAGCGTAGTCTTGGCAATAGCTCGACCGTATTGCAAAAGAAATTGTCGGAACAGCACAGTGAGAAATGGCTCCAGAAGAGCATTCAGTACTTGACCGAGTGCAAATTTTTCGCTGAAGCCTCGAAGAGTGGTCTTATTATAGCCAAAGAGTTCGAAGAGCCCCCCAAGTTTGTACCAGTTCCCAAGTACAAGTGGTTCCTCACTGTGTATGTGCAGGATATCATGTCCAGAGTCGATCACATCAAGGCGTCCATCACGTCCACCTTTGGCCGAATCATCAAACTGGACTCGACCAAGAACATCGTGAAGAAGCTAGCGGACACAGTTCTGGTACTGCTTCATGGGCGACCTACGTTGGAAATGAGATGGGTCAAGTGAGCCGCATGTCTCAGTGCATTTTCCACTGGAGGAAGGAAGACCTTTACCCAGCTCCTCCAGCAAGATATCGCCAATCCAGGAGATGCAGACATCATAGAAGGTATCACCAGACGGGAATTGGCTCTTCACTATCGGAGGAAAACCCGTGACACAGTAGAGACCACCGAGCTACTGCATTCTCTTCTTGTCACCTTCTTTGGCCTTCAAGGATGTGACACCCTGGGCGTTCCTTTGCTGGACAAACGATCAAACGTGAGAGACGTGGAAATCGCAGAAGATGCATATTGCCTGTATCCAAGATCCTGACGATGTGCAACTTTATGTTCAGACTGAAACTCATACTAAGGGTGGCATTCAGCTACCAACGTACCGATGTGCCAGAGGATCTACATCTTTAGAGTCATTCCACCTGCACCTGAACAGGTTCATACCAGGTTGGTGAGCTTCTGCGATCAGTTGCAGTTGAAAATCCCATGTGAAAACCACCTTAAACAATAAGTAACTCATTATTTCTCGTCAATCGTTTCAGGTACAAGTGCCAGTGATCTTCGCTTCCAAGCATACCTTTTGGAAGGTTTGTCTAGGTGGAATGCTGATCGTACAGCTGGTGCCGTTTCTGGTGTGATGACTGGTCCAGAAACCTACTCTGTGGTGTTGGCGATGGCTGGTGAGTGGAATACTTGTTTAGTCAGACTGGTGAGGTGCTGGAAAACAGGTGTGACGATTATGATGTGGCCGACCCCTCTTCTGAACCGCTGTCTGAGACTGATGATGGTCAACAACGGTGTTTTCCTGATGATTTCTCGGAGCAAGATGGTACAGTATAGAAACCTTGAGTCCAGAGACAAATTACTGTTCACTCATTAATATCACTTCCATGTTCTGTTTTATAGGTAATCAACCTGAACGTACTAGTGTTTGTCACGACTCTGGTATCAGTGGTATGGACCAAAGGGAAAGACCTTCACCTAAGGTATTTAAAATGGAGGGCAGCAACAACAATTATTGTACATTTAGTATGTATTCTCGTTTCTGATTTGTCAGAGAGCACCGGATAATTCTCAATATTCGGTACTTATACGTAATTTCAGCTGCTGACGGGCTCAGCGTCCAATAACAGTTTTTGGATCGAACTTGCATCCAAACAAAAAATTATTATAGGACGCTGTCGTGCCCAAGCCCCGGCGCGTAAAAGTGTTCGTTTTCTACTTTATTGCAGTATTGTTGTAATATACTTGAAACAGTAATAAACTTCGTTTAATCGTTTTATACGTTTCATATGTCTTTAAATGTATAGTAAAACAATTATTGGATTCGGCTTTCGCATGACATCAAGAATTATTCAGACCTCGGTCAATGTTATCCGATAACATTGACCTCAGTCTGAATAATTCTTGATATCATGCTTAGCCTCATCCAATAATTGTTTATTAAATTATAATCGTCTTTAAACATACATTTAGTGGATTTTAAAAAAGTCACTGCTTCGGCAACTTTCTTAGTGTTGTTCGCGGATTCCAATATGGTATTAATGAATACCCAATCCGACGAAATAATCAGACTGTGGGACAACTTGGATACAAGAGCTAAAATTACATCAACTTTTGGCGAAATCCTGAAAATGAATTCTACTAAAAAGGTATAATAAAATTTGAAATAAGAAAATTGCCCAATTCTAATCACATTTTTTTGTTTGCAGGGCACATTCATCTGTACTGTACATATATAATGAACATAATGATGATTATAATATTTGTGGTGTTACTCTGAGTATATATCCACACCGGGCGAGCTTGAAAAATATGCCCGGCCACGGTGGGATTCGAACCTACGACCTTTGGTCGGGCATATTTTTCAAGGGCATATTTTTCAAGCTCGCCCGGCGTGGCCGGGCATATTTTTCAAGCTCGCCCGGTGTGGATATATACTCAGAGTAACACCACAAATATCATATTCACCTGAGTACACTACACCAACACAGAAAAAAAAATAATGATGATTGTTTGTGAGATAATATTGCGGTTCGTTTTAGATCATCAAAAAGTTGGCTGGGACTGCCTGTGGGACAGCTGCCTGGTGCACTAATGTTGGGAATGAGTATGGTCAAGTCCTGATGTCAGTCCTCACAGACTCCGAGGGGGATGGTCTGAGGTCTCTATAATGTGAACATGAATATATGAATATATCCCCAATTACCACGTCTAGCTACGATCCTGCTATTTTTAAATATGACATAGAGTGCCATTATTTCTGAAAAAATTAACCCTTTGTCTAACACCAGATGATTTTACTGGTAGAGGGGAGAGCGCTGGCTCTGACTGGGTTAAGGAAGAACATTGACGACAGTGATATCATCTCCAACATGAATCATCCCAGGTATATCGGCAACAAAATTATTTTCAAACAAAGGCCTCTAGAGGTCCATGAGTCAATTAAATGGTTGGTTGAATGATTGACTGAAGCGTGTTGTTGATGGAAATTATCGAGTGGAAATTTATATACATTTTATTAGACCTAACCAGGAACAGCTGTGAAAAATGTAACTTTAGGTCCTTGGCAGGAATTGAACCGAATGCCCTGCGATCCCGGTGCAGTGCTCCAACCAACTGAGGTGCACAGGCCAGTTGTCAAGCTCTAACCACAAGCTCCTCTATATATAAACATAGGGTTAGATGCTGCCATGTTTTAGGTTATGGGTAAATATTAAGAATTTGTTGGCATACTGGTTAATAGGTCTTCCTAATAAAATGTTGCAATTAATGCAATATAAATTTCCACTCAATAATTTCCATCAACAACACACTTCAACTGTTGAATCGAGCAAGATGCTAACAAAATCTCAATGATTGATAATGGACGGCAGTGGACAGATTGAATGATAGGCTAATTAACTTGGGGAACATTAACTAAATTCAAAGCCACAATGCTGCATCACCTTTCTAGAATTTCCAGCGGTTCTCCATCATTTCGTTTCACACTAGCATGCATATGTCAACTCTTGTTAATACAAATCTGAAAGAACAATTAATATTCCATAGTATCAATAGAATATTTAGTGCGTATATACCTTCCACCTGTGGTTTGATTTCCTGTTTTAATTCCTGTAATATGCATCGTTATTTGAATGTTGCACATGGTACAGAGTGCTTCCAGTCTGACTTTATACCAATTGCAAATGTCAGGTATACATGGTTGTGATGAAATGATCGATATACAAGCATACAGTGTATAACCTATACATTGCAATACTGTAATCTAATTATTGTAACTTGTCTGACCCGTTGGAATCACTGCATGTCGCTGTCCTAATTAACCAACCGGCTTTAAAACATGGGGGCTTATATTTAGAATGGCCTACGTGTTAGTGAATATAGTAGCTTATACACAGGGGGCCTATACTGGGGGGTGTTATATTCTAAGGTTTACGGTATATTACTGTCCAACGTTTCATATATCCTAGCTGAATCATATAATTTAAACACGGTTGAACACAGTTCCGGAAAGTACCGACAACACCTTGGCCATCCTTTTCGTGATTGACGTTAGGCTTTATAGCCAAAGTGAGATACTTTCTGTATGCAAGAATATACACTTATGTGCAAGATTTTAGAAACTTTTATCCAGATTTCAATAAGGAAGTTAATAATTATTAAATATAGGATTCATAAATACAAATACAGAAATACTAGTCAAGCCAAACTAAGAACTTTCCTCTTTTGAAGCAAGCTTTAGACAAGACTATCGTCAAAAAAGGAAACAAAACAGACTGTACAAAATATAAAGCTTTGTACCTTTCGTGTCAGCACAAGAAATACTAGAAAGTAGAAACCAACAGGGGCGCGACCTCTTTCTTGGTTAATTGACGGTGTAGATTTCACTTCACCTTTTCCAGTCGATTCATCGTCTTGGAGACATAGTCTTTAAATTTTAACCTTCGACAAGCAAATACATGTGAATAATATATATTTTCACTGAATTTGTTTTGAAAACAAATAATTTTTTGAAATTTTTGAGCCGTCTCGCACGTGTCTCGAACTCGCGGGACCAGTGCGAAATTTTCCTGCGTCATGATTGGATGATGCCCACGCATGCGCTACGTTTACCCGAGTGTCAAGTTATCGCACATGCGTTTGTTTCAAAGGTTTGGTAAACACCGAGCTAAAGCGTCCCACATGCACCACACCAGGCAACCGTAACGTACTTATATACAGAACTGTTACTATTACTTGTGTGTGGTAGTTACCGATCATAGGATCTTGCGAAAAGGGCGCCAGGCATAATGGTCTGGGGGCCGCCGGCACTCTCCCCCGTCGTTCGTTCGATACCGGTTGGTAAGCCACCTATTCCCTGCCTCTGACGATAGCGTTGAGTTTAGCCGAAATCTAGCTTAAACGTTAACATACGGCGTTCTAGCGGTCAGCACGAGACGGACTTGACCAATACGGGCTAGCAGAGTCGGGAAGTATGGACTGATGAGGCACTTTTCTTTTTAAAAATTTTATTTCTAACCATTCGATATAAAACAGATCTTCTAATTTACCGATCAACTGAATTGCGACTAAAAAATGTTAGCAGTGTCTTTTGTGCTTTTTATCTAACTTATAAAAATGTATCTTTACTACTTTTTTATGTCATATCAAATTTAAAAACAATACAAGATTAAAAACCTAAATTAAACTGTAGTTCTAAAGTTTTAGTTTCACGCCGGATACCAGCTATTTCGCCATTTTGTTAGGTACCCGTCTACTTTCTGGTCCGCCTTCATTTTTACCAATCAGATCACGATCCAAAAAAGCTCTTAATCTGATTAGCTAATTGAAGTGATCCGTCAATCCCACCAAGCTTGGAAGAGTTTCGGGTAAACCTAGAAGTGTCAAAGCGAACGTAAAAAGTAAGTAAGTAAGTGTTTAGCCACGGCAAAATAAAATTAACTGCAATGGCAAAACAAAATTTAAACTCACGGGAAAATATTAAAAGTTAACTCACAGCAAAACGAAATTAACTCATGACAAAATAAAAAGTCACGGGTGAAATAAAGTTAATTTTTTACACTCGTGGTTGGAGATCCCGCGCATTCCCGCCATTCTTGTAGCGCTGTGAACCCTAGTGTTTGTTGAGAGCGGTTGAGAGTCAAACTGTCAAGGAAATTTATCAAAATGTTTTGCTCAGTGTGTGGCTGTTCTGGTGCCAAAGACTACAAATTTTGCCCAAAATGTGGAATAATGTAATGCATATGATATGTATGTTTCTTAATACCAAAGAAATGTATAAAAAGGCTGTCTGACAAAAATGTTTGAAACTCCTTAATTAAAGTTGCATTTTGAACAATTCAACGTCAGATTTTACTGATTTCTAACCCCTTTTCTTCAGTATTTAGTGACATTTAGTCCTTGAATTTGCTGATACATGACATACATGGCCTTGAATTTGACTCTTCTTCACATGTACGAACCCTGTGTAAATCTAACCTCGATCATTTAACTAGTCAACTGTGTATAATATATATTTGTATTAATGTTCATAGAAAAAATATATTCATTTAAACATCAGTCTCTTAATATTGTTACAAGCTACTGAGTATTGATTTATACAATGCATCACCATGAGCAGACATGTACGCTTAGCGTACCTATTTTTCAGTGGCGGGACAAGGCCAATCGGCCCCTTAGATCTTTTTTGCCCGCAATCAAATATTGCCTGCCAATCTAAAGGCGATGCCTGTCGAGGAGGCAAGTTACAAAATACACGTGCAAAGATGTCGTCTTTGGAAAAGCAGTTGAAACGACTGCGAATTCCTGATAGTAGTTCATTAGAAAGAGCTACTAAGTTTAAGAAAAAAACTTCGTTTCTTTTTGATCCGAAAGAAGCTTCTGACATTGATAATGAAACCATATTTGCTCTGGCTTTGAACGGTCTGGACGAATTAAAGCTTGTGAATTTGCAGTTTGAAAATTTTGAAACTTTGCTTTTTAGCGAGTCATCTAAACATCTTGAACGAAATTTACAGTCTCAAGAGCTCAATGACAAGTTGGACAACAATTTAAAAGATTACCTACGTTTCCTATCTCCCTATATTCTACTTAAACCAGCTCATAAAACATTAGAATGGTTAATACGACGCTACCAAGTGCATCTATATAATACTGATGATTTGCTGTCCTGTGTATTTCCATATCACCAGTCAAATGTATTCGCACGTGTTGTGCAGTTGTTAAACCTTACAAATACTAAATGGTCATGGCTAACATCAGTTCAGAAAACAGGCTGTCCTTTACCACGTATCACTATCATACAACATTGTATCTCTAACCCTGCATTTTTCACATTTTTGTCTGGGTTGGTGTTTAATGTTGGTAAAACCAAAAGTAATACTAACCAAGATTTTAATGCGTACCGTGTGTTTTCATCGTTTTATGCATCGACTGTCATTGGTGTTCTTGATAGACTTGATAAGGTTTCAGAAGAAAAGGTGACCTCATTACTTGCTCAGATGATTCATGGTTTAAAGTCAAATGTTCTGGACCTACAAGCTTCTTCATATATGATCATTGGACAATTGACAACAAAATGTGTTTTGGAATCTTCAGTTATTGAATCACTTCTTAAAATAATGTGTAAGGTATGTATGTAATCTTTGAACAGACATGTCTGGAAAATGTTCAACAATGTGTTCCACTTCAATTTAGTGGATCATTCCAGAAAACACCCATACCTCCCCAAAAGAGGAAATTGGAATTTAACCCCCTACCCCCTTCAGATGACCTGATACACTATTATCAGAAACACATTTTTCAAGAGACAACATGGGGGAGTGGGATCATGTTTTTTGGAATGACCCAATTTGTTTTCTGTTTGCATTTCCAAATACATCCAAAATTGCATCCCAAATTCTTTAATTGGGTCATAATTCCACAAAACATCCATACCTCCCCAACAGATGAAATTGGAAGTTAACCTTTCTCCCCCTTCAGGCATCCTGCTACATTTTACTATCATAGACGTTGATTTCCACCCTTTCACACTGGATGCCAGAAATGTCCTCCATAGTGTGAGTTTGGATCTTTTCTGGAATGACCCCAAATTCCAGGTTTGTCACTAACATTTCCAGGTGAGGGGCCTTTGCTCAAAATGCTGACTTCTTGTGTGTTTTTTTTCACGTAGTTTGAGATGCTGTAATCCCTCGAGCATATACAAATCATAACCATGCAGATTTAAATTAATTGCCCCACACTTCGACTCTCCATTTGTAGAATTTTAGGCTTGTCAAGTAAAATTGTTTGGCATAATGATAGTCGATGCAATAGGATGATAATAATTATTGGAAAATAGACCATAATTGAACCCATCAACACCAAACAATTTCCACTTGATGATTAAAATTGCTGGCATCAAACAAAATATAATGCATTGCAGATTAGGATTAATTGGGATCAGCATTTCACTGACAGGTGTACAAACTGTGTAATGTGAGAGAGGAGGTTAATTGTCAATATTCACTGTATTAGTTCTTGTTCATTTATATTGTTACAGTCAATTTCACGAAATTTGACCACAAATGTTTCGAACTTTGTTGCAAAGTTCGCAAGTTTGTTGCAAAATTCAAAAGTTTATAATGAATTCACAAACCAGTTTGTAAACTATGCATTTGATTGGATTGTTTCACTTCAGGGTCGATTCACTCGATTACCACATATTATTATATATCTGTATACCAATCAGGGACTTTGTTTATAAATTGGCTTGTGAATTCCAATATGAACTTCGCAACAAACTTGAGAACTTCGCAACGAACTTCGCAACAAAGTTTGGAACATTTGTGGTACAATGATAGACTTGGGAGGGAAGTGAAATATTAATTAAAATTTATTGTACATATTCTGCCCTGAAACACAAAATTGGCACCTGTTCAAGTCATAACTAAAAATATCTTGGTAAGGAGAAAATAAGTTTTTACATCAAAAACAGTGAATTAATTTAACCAAAATTTCATAAAATGTAATGTCCAAGTCTCTGAGGGAGACATGCTGCTTTACAAAACAAAACACAGTCAGCAAATCGGTAATGATTAGGGATGGACAGCCAGACAGAATTTTGGACGTACACTATTAATTCCACCCCATCACCCGGGATTATGAGGCCATGCAATTATTTGACAATAGTCTCTTCATGTTTTGAACAAAGGCCCTTCATTAGCAGAGTTACTGTTCAGTTGTAATAAGATAGTAAATTTTATAAAATTAATGTAGGTAAGATATTAAGATAATCATTAATAACAACCAAACTACAATCTTGAAGTATTCAGAAGTACTAAATTAAATATGAATCTTACAGTATCCTTTGTTTCATTTATAGAATGCCAGTGTGCAACTTTCAGAGTCATTGTTAATGTGCATCAATTGTGTATGTTCAAGTCACAGGGTGATCAGATTCCCAAAAGTGTAAGATTGTCAGATTAATAAGCATGCATACCATAGTGCAGGTTTTACTTGGTTTTAATTTTTAAAATTTGTTGTACACAAGCAGTATGAGAGAAAATAACATGAGTATGAGGTTGGCACACCAGTGTGTGATGACTGTTATGGTTGCAAAAACCACAAAAACCAATCAATATAACAAAATAGAAGTCCTGATAATATAGCAGTTTAGATATTTTTCACTTCAGAAAATTAATTTTTGCAAACTAATTGGAGTCCATTTGGATAATATATCAATTGACATTTCATTTTGTGCATTCAAGATTCCAATGAGTAGTCAACAAGAACTCAAGAAGATACGATACAGCATATGATAATATCTCAACTTTATTTCAAAATCAGGCCAACTAGTTTATCAGCTTTGCTGTTTCAATGTCTACTAGCTTTCATTAAATAAAGTTGCTCGCTCACTCATTATCGGACACAGTGGCGTAACGTTATATCAGGGGGCCCCCGGTTCAAAATTTTCGAAGGCCCCCTATTAGAAGTGCCAAAGGCACGAGTCGAGCGCCGTATATGCACGAGTTTTCTAGGGGGTCCAGGGCATGCTCATCCGGAAAATTTTTGAATCTAGACTCTCTGAAATGCCGTTTCCTGGACTTTGGGGAGAGATTTTACAGAATTCTGATGGTCAGAAAACGACATTGTAACATATCAGAGGCCTGGCCAATGTTTTTGCTCTATCGCCTAAGCCTGGGGGCCCCCATTGGGGTTGGGACCCCCGGGTTCTCCCGGTCTGAGCCCATAGTAGTTACGCCACTGATCGGACAATAACATATACTGAACAGTATATTGCAATAACAAAGTGAGCTAGAGTGTATGAGTGACCCAAGGAATGATGACATCATCAGTATACCTTAGTGTGTCTTGTTGATTACGTAATTGTTAAGTACACAAGATACTTACATTTGGAGTATGTTTGTTCTTTGTTTTATAACAAAGATTGTGTAAATTTACTTCAAATAATCTAATTTCAGGGTTAGATATATTTACTGTATCATACATTATTAAGCATTCATATTCATTAATTAATTTTTAAATACACCTTTCCAGAAAGTATGTCACTTTGGCTGTTGAGCCTCAATTTTGTGTACAATATGTGACACCAGTTGGAGCCTAACGTCTCCAATCATGAAAACGAGACTATAGCCAAGGTGACATACTTTCTGAAAGCATGTATTTTATATACTGGTATTTTTTTGCAAAACATCTGAGGTTTGTCTTTAGGGTTTACCAAACTTTATGTGGACTGCCAAACATAGGAACAATACTTCCTGATTTATCAAAGAGATATCAGATGGATTCCTTCTTGAAAGTTCTTATATTTCATCTTGTAAAAAAGTCCATGGATGAAGAAGGTGGCAAAGAAACCGAATTGTTAAATAATTTGCTCAAAGATGTTGATGTAATTGAAACAACTAGAACAGAAGTCATCGGGTGAGGAAATATGTTCTCTTTTTACTGTTGTATGGTTATTGGGTTGTAGAAACTTAGTTCATGTAGTCTGTCTACCAGCTAAGCAATAATATTCTGCAAGTACAGGAAATTTTGTGATGCTGCTTGACAACATGATTTCAAAACAAAGACGTTCTTGCCACATTGTTTTGGCCAAATGCAAGCTTTGACCAGTTACTTCAATACCCAAATTCCATAACGCTTATTCTTCATGGTCCCTTATCATAATTCTAAAATTAAATACTGGTATTGTCATCATGGACTAATGATGACTTCAGATGAAAATGATAGGCCACTGCTCTTTATTGCTGCCTTGGTTTTGCTAAGGGAAGTAATTCATTAATGAAATAATCAATTTACAGTACCTTGTGCAGAAACTGCCTTGTGTGAAAGGTTTTGTGGGAGGGGCCTTTTCCCCCAAGAATTTTATTGAGATAAGACTTGACCCGTCTTAATAATTTATTTGTTCCAATGAAAAGTAAAAAAAGTGTTTCGAAAGTAATATTAAATTAATAATACAGTTACCATTCCTGAAACGGGCCAATATTTGCCAAAATTTTGTGGTAAATAGTGTAGACAATTAAATTAATTAAATTAAATTAAACAATGTGGAAAGTGAGATTACAAAGTTTTAAATCTATTCAGACGTTTACACTTTCAGACTAGGGGGAATCAGACCCCAAAATGGCAGATAAACTGAGCATGAGACAGGTGTAACAAAAAATTCGAATGAATATTAATTAATGTGCCCTCCTCCCCCAAATGCTGCCTCTGAAAGTTGCTGATGTAGTTGGAGTAGAACACCAGACTAGATGAATCCACAATGAAGGTCAAGAGAACGCAATTGAAATACCAAGGAACTACTGTATACTGTAGCCAGGCCTTGAAATAAGTGCTGGTCACCGGTCAGTGACCGGTAAAATTTCACAGTTTGACCGGCAAATATCGTCGCCAGGCGGACATGCGTGACCGGTAAATTTTTTAATAAAAAACTACGTTCAAAAATGGAGCAGATTTTTTATTAACAACTTTCCAAAGAAGTGTATGTCCGTCTACAGTGCAGGCAAGTAAGGGCGGCGAAGTGACACATTTTGTCATACAGATACATATACCGCAAACATTGTGCCTAAGGGCTGTTTTCCAGTTACGCGTTTTTCACACGTGCGACGGAAAAGTTTAAATCGTTTAAAATTTCATATAAGTACAAATAACCTTAACAAATACACATTAAATCATACATGAAACTGAATGCTGTCCTTTTATAAATTTAGTTATTTCATAAGTAGGATGTAAAGCAATTTCAACTTTTACGTGCGTGTATGCATACACATATGAAAAACGCGTAACTGAAATGCAGCCTTAAAGCATGCTCGCAACTCAAAGTACAGTTGTCATTTGCGACTTAATATATTAATTTGCTAGTAAACAATGTTAATGTTATTAGTAATGATTCGCGAAAGATGAGGGGAAAAAGGAGCTAAGGAGTGACAATGACCGGAATAAATTCCGCTGTGACCGGTAAATTTAGTGATTCACCGGTCATAATAACCGGTATAACGTCCAGATATATTTCGAGGCCTGACTGTACTGTAGCTCATATATTAAATGAATGGGATGGTGGCAAAGTAACAGGGACAAGCGACCAACAGCATCCTCCATTTAGAGATGATGATCACCCCAATGTAGTTGTTGCCGCTGTATATAGACTTGCGTTGTGCACACTGAAACTTGGCAAGTTACGATGTTGACCACTCAAAAATGTTGCTAGAAGTGCGCAAGCTGAATTAAGTTCATGTCATCACAAGAAAAACTAGTTGCAGTTCAAAGATCAGATATACTTGAAAGATGTAGCTGTGCTCTTTTAATGGGTTTTAACTTAAAACGTTTTTAAATTTTAATACTTCTGAAACGCGAGCGACCATATTGATATAACTGTACCCCAAAATGTAAAACCTCTTCAAACATACCATATACTGTATAATATGGCTGCCTTTGACTTCATTTATGCTTACAGATGCACCATCCAGGCTTAGTTTTTAGATCAGTGGTTTATGCAAATTCATTGTATAGATTGCAACTCAATGTCTGAAGTGATGATCAGTGTTAAGCCTGGTTCACATTGATCGTAAACATCGGCGATGCCCATTGTCGGTGGTCATTGATGCATAAAATGTTTTGTGCATTTTCTTCTTCGTTGCTCACAGACAATGGATCGTAGAACATCGCCGATCAATGTGAACCAGGCTTAACACTGACTTAACGCAAACTAAAAAATACTGTAATTATCTTTACTTGAGGCCGAATAATTGGTGAACACGCTGGTGAAAATTTTGATGTCTCTTGCTCATAATTTTGTGGTACCATAATTCAACCCATATTTTCCTTGTACTTTAGTGAACAACTCAACCCTGTGAATGATGAAATATCTGTAAAGAATCATTGTGATAATGATATAAACAGCACTAGATAGTATCTGACACAGGACAAAGTAATAATGTGCGGGAGTCAATACCAAATGTTTGTAAATTGTACGGCTTTTTTATGTTTGTGCGCCTAGCAGTAGCTGGGTGATTTTTATATGAGACAGACCGGACGTTTCCTTGTGTTTATATGAGACCTGATGGGACTTCACTTTTTCTGCGACGAGGTGCATTTATTTGTCTCATTAGGATCGCGTCAACGTGATCTTTGTAAGGGGCGGACCATTAATTAAAAAAATGATGGGGGAGGGGACAAATTTGTACAGTACAAGATGGAAATTCCCCTTATCTGCATCAAAATTGATGTTATATACTCGTATTTCACTTTATCCAACAAGCACATGCATGTGAAGAAACGTTTGACGCCGAGTTATTGCATTACGTAGTTGTTACCCCCGATCGTTTTTTATTGTTTTGAATTATGTTTTGTAGACATGTTCTAAATGAATACATTTTGAGAAGAAGATCAATTGAAAACGAAACGAATTTGACTGAACTAGAATCCAGTGTCAAGAGGATGGTGAGGATCATTCAAAATAGGTACCGGTACAGGAGATGTTGATATCTATATTTATAAGAGAATGATAGTGTCCAATATTATACTTAACACTAATTGAAATTTGGGTAACTAATACTGTTAGGAATTGAATACAAACAATGTGTACTCATTTCCAATTCATAACAGAAGGAGCACAGTTGGCAACTTGCCCATAACCCTAAGCTGATAGTATCCCACAATTTGGGAGGGTGTCTGTTTTATGGGACCCTTCTTTAGAGTCGGGTTGTAGCCCTTTCATTCAAATTGTGCATCCTTGTAGCGTGACCCTGTCAAATATAGCACTAAATTTGTGTAAATATAGCACGCTATTTGTGCTCCAGGGGCAGGGAAATTACTGGACTACACTAATTAATATATTATACCTGCGCAGATGGCAAAGAGAAATAGACAAAACCGTTCAAAACTATTTGGTCAGTTTGCGAAATGAAGAAATATCTGAAAATGAGAAGAAGATAAATCTGCAATGGACTCAGGATTTTGTTTCAATGGCTTTGTCAAATATTGGCAGTCAGGTAACGAAAACTATATTTAGTGTCAGGTAACGCCTTGGGCATCAGACGAAATTGAAGTAGTGCCTATGTTAGGTAATTGTAGCAAGTTAGATCCTACAGTAACAAGAAATAGCGATCGAGTTGGTAATAAACTTTAATTAAAACGAAATGTTTGAAATGAACTAAGTTCCATCGCCATCGGTTAAACCATGGATTGTAAAATAACTAATACATTGTATTTTATTATTGGATAATAATTATTTATTATCCATGGTTAAACTAACTGTTAAAGGTTTATTTTAAAAAGTCATACAGAAATGTAACGGATAACGGTGTTTATTAAATAGACAACTACCGGATATAATTATTCTGAGCTCTGTCTGAGCCCCAAATGGCAAAATATTAAGTCGAGACTTAATATTTGCCATGTTGGGCGACGTTGAATCTAATAAGTGTATTATTATAGCGGACAATGATTTTATATCGAAAAATGTCTAAGCGATAATACAGCGAGAATAATACAGCGATAACATTATCACACATCGACTGCGAATTTGCTTTAATAACTAAACAAAAAAGTTAATAAACTTGTTTTTAAATCAAGTTTGCATAAAAAGCACAATTTCACGTAACCAAACTGGTAGAAAAAACGGCCTTAGTAGTTAATGTTCCTACTACCTGAAAATATATAAGGACAATTTCGACGTTTCGAGCGTAGGCCCTTTGTCTAGAGTGGACGTCTTCATCCCGACCAACGAAAGCTTGTTCATTTGATTGGCACTACCTACAGTACACTGGCAAAGTTCCAACTCCCTTTCATTACTTTGCCATATCGTTTGTTGTGTGTTTGAAATTGACAAAACACCAGGAAAAAGACAACGATAAGCAACTGTCCAGTATGTACTGTCGTACATCGTAACCCTATTGAAGACCCGTGATTGGTCAATGCCAATGGCATGTGAGTGTATAATTATAATAGCTCATATCCTGCCAGTAGAAAAAAACAAGATGGTGGCTCGAAAAGGCAAGTTGTGTGGATTGCTAAACTAACTGTCAAAATATTTCATACAGATCTTGTGAATCCACTATAAATAATAAAAGTTAAAACAGTTATTCTACTCACTCTTGTCATATATGATTGATAGCCAACTCGGTGCTATGCACCTCGTCGCCTGTCTGCTCATATGTGCGACTCGTTAGTTAAACTTTAAAAATGATCTCACGTACATGTATACCGATATCTACTGTACAAGTGAGTAATGTGTGTCTGTGGTAATGTTGAATCAATGAAAGGTTAACTACTATAACTAACCTTGCGGTTAAATAGGTTAACCCAAAACTACAGCAAAAGAATGCATCAATGTCCAAAATAATATTCTAAGTGCCCCATTCCTCTTTATTAGGTTAAATTTATGAATATTCACTCGACTGCAGAAATGTTTTCTTTCAACGAAAATGTTTCCCTAAAATCTAAATTTTAATGTTAGTGTGTAAATAATTATAGCGGGATATTTTTATGATTTTGTATACATACGTTTATATGTTGCTCTATTCAAGGTTGTTTGTGATTCTGGGTCAACTCTGGTCATTGCATTACATCATCCCGAAGCGGAATATCGGAAACTCGCTCTCAAGAAAGTTTCTGATATCCTGAAAGAACCCATGGTAAGATAAGGACGAAATGCCGCCAACTGAATCCATAGTTGCAAGCATGTTCTTGCTAGTCCTTGTTTTCTTTAATCTACATATTTTTGTGATGATTAGGTTTGTTAGGATTTTTCTACTGGGCTGAGCTAGGTAGATATAGATCTTGAAGCCCAGTAAACCACACCTTTTGGAAAATAAAACTACGCTAGTATGCATTGATGCAATTTCTATTTTACGAAGCAATTTTTATATGGACAGGAAAGGGAGGCGTTGTTCTACGTACCTCATAACATCCACTTAACGTGCTCAGGCTATTCTCTCCTCGAAAAAAGGGTAAAGGGGGGGGGGGGGTCCAGCGAGTGATTATTTTCAGACTCTCGTAGTTTCACCAGTTGCAGTATCACTCACAATCGCCTGTTACGAGTTGTTATGCCAAATATTGCGTGATTCTGCAGTTTGCCCCAGATTGCCCGCATTGAGGCTACTGTACATGTGTATAAACAGTACCTTCAATGGTACCAAAAGTACCTAAATACTGTATAAACAGTACCTTCATGCCAATACAATGTAAGTACTGTAAATAAATGATTAATTGTTTATTTGTTTAACTAAGCGTAACTCTGAAGATAACCAGTTCTTAAAGGAATCACTGCTGGTGAAGTTGAATGACGAAGATCCTACAGTCGTGTCTGCTGTGTTAGAATTGAGTGAGGTACTCAATTATTTGCAAGTTTAGAGTGAAGATTGATATCGAAGGAACTAAATTCTGTTTCGAAATATCACATACTCGAACCGACCAGACCGCGTAGCTCAGTTGGCAGAGCATTGGGCTAGTATTCCAAAGTCGTAGGTTCGATTCCCACCGTGGTCAGGCATATTTTTCAAGCTTGCCCGGTGTGCAAATACACTCAGAGTAACATCACAAGGATCAATTTAATGTTTTCCACTTAGGGACTAATCAATGTTTGTGGTGGCGAGCCTCTAGTTCTTCCTTTAATTAAGTTGATGGAAAAGTCCTCACAAACATGGTAAGCTAAATGTGTTAAAATTTATCTTTATAGTTGTATGTATTGTATTTTCACTTTGATCTATCATTGAAACTTTCCCAGGGGGAGGTGCATGACCTTTCAGGAGAGGTGCAAAAATTCTCAGGGGAGGTGCAAAACGATCTCAGGGGAGGTGCGCACCTCGATTGTATTGTATGTAATATGTCTATTGAGAAGAACATAGTTATTTACAGTCTATATTGTATTCTTGTATATTACTGTATAAATGCAGTATACTCTTGTTTACTTTGAGAAGTTACTCTGTGAATGATGAACTATCTTGTAAGAATCACGTGTGATCATGATATAAACAAGCACTAGATAGTATTTGACACAGAGAAACTGAAAAGCAAAGTTAACTACATAGAAATGTGTATGCAAGAAATCATACAATGAAACCATGTCACATAATGACGTAAAGCCAATACATCTTTTTTCTATGAAAAAGTCACAGGAATTCTTTGTTTCCTTCCACTGGGATGGTTTGTATGATCAAAAAGTAATTGGAACACCAATTTTTCCTTAGGTTACACGGAAACGTTGAACTGAATAATGCAATGTTACAGTATATTCGTAATGCAAAACAAATCAATGTAACAATAAATAACAGGGGGGGGGGGGCATAGCAAGGTTGAGCGAAACAGGGCTCTCACTGAATAGAATTTATTAAATTTCTGATGAAAGGCTCAATTTAAATATCAAATTTGGTGGGTGTATCCCAATAACCCATAGAAGTGTGGGTTAGCGTCATAAATATTACCACAAACACTTTTTTATTATCATACACCTGACCATGTTGGACCAACAATATTGTAATTCTCGGGATTGGCATACAATTGTGACATGGACTATAAAATTTTAGTCATTGTGTCACTGTTTGTGAGATTGATTTTTGTTAAAACTGCTCAGAATGCCGGAAGTAACGTTTCTAAGCCTTACAGAAAATCAAATATGCTCGGGGGGAGAGCATGCCGCCAGTCTCCAAAGTTTCTCGCGCCTCGCCTGAAAATCCCAATCCTATTTATGGGCCTGCATTCCACAAAGCAGATTGTCACCCATATAATAATTGATACTTATTGACTTATAGGACCGAGGGAAACATTATTTTCTGTGGACCCGAGACCGCCAATTTTTCTAGCATTAATAATTTTAATTCCATGATGGTCTTTTCCTCTCTTGTTAGGGCAGACGTATTTGAAAAAGCACTTGATATTTTTGTGAGTAACGACATGTTGGAGAGAATGTCAAGTATAAAAGAAAGCGTGTTGTTTCATCTCCTGCCATTCGTGTTTTTGAAGAAAAAGAGCATTGATCGCGCTAAACTTGTTGTTGATCGATTAGGGAAATCGCAGTTGAAGACGCACTGGATGGTAAAAAGCTTACGAAAGAAACGTTCGAGAGAAGGTACGTATAGATAGTAAATGTCTAGGAATCTGTTTAATTAATGACTGTGTAGCAAGAAATCGTTGTATTTTAAACTGTTTCATGCATCAGCGACATATGCAGAATGAAATTGTATAAATGTAATGCGAAACAAGTGAAAGTAAAAACAGTGAATGCCCTCAATGGGGACCGTAGTTACATGTTTTGATTTTAGTTGGTAAACGTTTTGTTGGGAAATGAATAAATAGAAAAATTCTTTTAAACAACCCAAAGTACATGAGCAAAGAGAGTCAGAAAACAAGAAAGAAAGGGGGGGGGGGAAAGGAAGAATGAACGAAAGAAAGTAAAAAGCGCCAATTTTACAATAATTGCTTTTTATAAAAAGCCATGCTGATGTTAAAAACTCTGGTTTGCATGAAAGAATGAAACTTTCTTGGTCTGATGGTTAATATTCGGTTTTGCATAGACATTTATGTATATTTGTGGTGTTCCAATTGGTGTTCCAGGTTTTGAAAAGTGTGTAGAAGACTCGACTTTCGAAGAACTTGCTATCGAGAATGCCAAGATTATTTCTGCCATAGTGGAAGGATTGAATACCCTAGAAAATCAGTCTGCTTTGAAAACGGTAATGTATTTTGATTACATTCCCATCAGTTTGACATTTCAGTGCACTTGTTCAGTAACAGAAAAATTTGAAGGCTTTTTTGAAAAATTTGAAGGTATCTTGAAGATTGAATTACTTTGCCCTTTTGGTCACATTGAAATAAGTAACATGTTCAGTCGCTTTGGTTAGTAAGAAACTTTATTAAAGTGTCATATGTCATATAGCAGGTTACAAAATAACCTACTATTGTTGGATCATATTACTTTGCCACTGTGCAAGTAACAACGATGTTCCTACATAATATCAAACACCGAAACATTAGCCGTGTTTACACTAAAGACTGGCATTTACCCGAGACCATGCTTTGTATACATATACATGCAAAATAAAGTTACGTTATCAGGACTTGAATTTGAACAATGTTTTCATGTGAATTAGTCCTAGATCAGTCCAAACATGTCCACACTATACAGCCCTAACCCTCTTCTTATGCTTGGCCTGAAACCATGATCTTAGAAGCCTACATAAAAACTCAATGAAAACTTTTCTATTGTAGATAAAATTGATGCAAGAGCATGCAAACAGAAGACAAGACCAGACTTTTGTAATCATGTTTCTCATGATATGTTGCCAGTTTGTAAATATTTCCCAAGATGACAGTCGAAAGTTTGAAGCTATATCTTTGTTTCTGCCTGGATTGCTTGCGCTCGTTAGCTCAGTGGTTGAAAATGAAGGAAAGAGTAAAGTTGCCAGGGTATGGAGCTTTTTTGTGTAATTATAGTACCCTTCACTGCATGGTGACGACAGCATGTTTTATAAAGAGTATCTAACCGATCGACTATGGTCGAGACGAACTCTCTTCGGATATAAATGGCACAATGGTTGACCTTTCACCTCTACAACCTTATATTCTGATGCATGATTCAGCTCAGAAGTGTACAGTACTACAACTTACAAGTTTTACTTTAACAAATACCGTAGGTTTTTATATGCATTCCTGTTGTACTGTAGTATCGCTGGATTAGGGATTGTCCTTACTGTACCCCTAGGAGAACATACTTGATAAAGTTATCTGGTGTAATTGCAATTATTTTGGTTTAGTATCTTGCGACCTGCGTCCACGATGCCGTCTCTCCCGATAACAAACCAGTGTATTCCTTATAACTGCTGGTTCAGTATAAATTCTAATTTTACCATCATTCCTCTTCTCAGGATTCAGACGGTGATGATGTTGAGACTCAACAGGAAGGTGTTGTTCCTGTTGGTTTACTAGCAAATTATCTTCATATGTTAAAACGAAAGAAAGAAAAGAAATTACTTCATGTGACATCCAGGATATATCTCTACATTCTGGAACATGTTGTCAAGTGTCTTCCTCTCGCTAAACAACAATCATCAGTTTGGTGGAACATTTCTAATGATAGTGAGAAGGAGTATACGAAGGTACAGTATGGTTTCGTGTTTCCTTTTATTCAGTGAAATTTGAACATGGAATTTTGAAGGCTGCTTTCCAGTCATACATTTTCTTCACATGCGTACAGGTACATATGTACATTGATTACACAGGAAAGCAATCTTTAATCAAAGGCCATCGAGGTCGACTCACGGATGAGATCAAATGAAAGTGACAGAAAGAATTAGAGCAGTTTCCAGTTGTTTTTGCAAACGGGCACAGTGCGAATTTTGCCATTTGTCGTGCTTCTTTTGCCAAATCAAAAGAACGAACGCGTGCTCCAGCCCGATTTCCGGTTCTGACATGGCCGATCCGCAGGCAAACAGTGCGCGCAAAGCAGGCTGGTCATTTCCCATTGTTTAACTGCCCCACACTCAAGCATCCACAAAGACTTACAGATGTTGCTTCGCAACGGGAGAAGCAACATCCGTGAGTCAAAAAGCATGCAAAATTTTCAGAACGCTATTGTGGCATCTCAATTAAATTGCTGATTGGATTGGTCGAGCGCAACAGGAATGGAATTTGCAGTAACAGATGGGTGCAGTGCGAAAATGGGTCCATTACTAGCTGTCGCTTTTGCCCGCGCGAGACAAGGGACTATAACAAGTCGTATGTGTAATTAGTCATGTGTGCAGGCCAAGGAAGTTGAATGTACTAAACTTTCATGGCGTGTATACGAGGGACCGTTAGACGGCATTTATCCAGCAGAGTCGAACTGTGAGACGAGGTACATATTGTAATGACTTTTCTAACCTACACTGATGAACACTCTCGCGATTCAACATCATTGTGTATTTTCCAAATGTATTTAACAACTTTTATTCGCGCAATCATTTCTAGATTCTGTTAGCTGTTTTTGATGTCGTTTTCAAAGGACTAGTCAAAGGACAAGATTTTCCGTTTCAAGATGAATTTAAAAGCTGCTTCGAAACAGTCGTTAAGGTACTGCTTATGACTTTATTAACTGCATAGAATCACGAAAATGAGGTGTATGACGATAGTTAATGTGACTATGTAGATTATTCCTACCGTATTAGATAGACCTTGACTTCAGACCGTTTGATGAGTACTACTGATACACTTAATATCTGAATGTTATGATAATGACAAACCCATTCTATGTTCACGTCGAACAAAGGAGTTTATAATCTGGTAAGAGAACATGGGGAATTGAGGATCGTCCTCTCAGTGACCAAAATTGTCTGACTTTAGATAGAATAAAATAATAATGAAATGCGTCCTTGCCGTTTGAGACTTGGTGAGACTACCAAGTGAGCTCTATATATATCTGGAGCAAGAACTTCAGTCATTCGGTCAATGAGAAAAGTGAAGCCAAGATGGCGGTCATTGACGTCCAATAGCTCTGAAGGTCGTAAACAGTTTTTATACCATTTTTACCAAGCTAATTCCAGTTTTTTCTAATGGACCGTATCACTAATCAAGTTTTCAGTTCATAAAATCATAATATTAGTCATTAAATCGAAGTTCGGTATACTCCTTGCCAAGTTGGCGGAAATTGAAGGAGCTGTTGGACGTCAGTTCCAGTCCCTTTCTGTTGTTTTTGTCTGCGCGGTTTAGGAAAGGTAATCATGCGATGGCGAGTACAATTAGGGTATTAGAGAGGTTAAGATACCCCGGTTTCGGTATACGGGTACGAGTAGTGTCATCTTGTTTTACTGATGTCTGTAATTCGATCATACTTTTTCTGTTTTCTTGCAATAGACAATGATATAATGCGAAAAATGTGCACCTTAATTACGAGTAAAGGTACAGACATCGACGAAAATATTGCTAACTAAAATCATGCTACACGTACACCGAAACCGGGGTATGTTAACCTCTCTATTAATCCCTAATTGTACGAGCAACATCGCAATGATCGCATGATTACTTGTTTATTATTAGTATGACAAAATTGGATACTTCTCAATGTCAACATATTCTCTCGCCAAAGCCAGACTTTCAACCAAAATGTGGTGCTTTTGTTCGTATTTTTGTTTAGTTATTTTGTTAAAGCAATATTTCATGGTGCTTTTGTTCGTATTTTCATCTAGTTCCTCAAGGGCAATTTCACTTCACATTTGTATTTTGTTAAAATACTTTTCCGCTATTTTGTTTGTTTTGGGAAAATCATTAATTGTACTGCAGTGCAATTAATGAAATAATTGTACTCCTCTCAACCAATCAGCATCCAGTAATTTTGTCATGCTAATAATAAAGCGGTTAACACGAAGCCGATTCATTTTTGGACTCGAGTTCTCGCCCCAGATATATATTGAGCTCGCTGGGTTTACCGTAAGGCAACATACAGTAGCATCATGTTTCATTTTTGAAAAATAACTACGTCTAGTGTTAGGGAGAATAAAATGTTGCCTTGTAATTTAATAGATAGAATAGAATATTTTAATAGTTTTACTGAGGTATGACATTTTCTCGATTTTAGACACAATTTCCACAAAGACTACAATTCCTAAAATTTCTCACTCTGTTATGGTCCAGCACTGCACGTCAGAAATCGCCGAGTATTCCAGGCGATCTCCCTGTTCCAAGTGCTCTTGTTGTTGTACAAAGTCTCCATGTGGCTAAGGTTTTAATACAATCTATAGATGAACAAGACATGACGGAAATTACATCAGAGAAATCACAAGGTAAAGTGGCTTTCTTTGATTTGTGTGCCTGTATTAATAAAATTATGGTCATTAAATTGAATTTCACCGAACAGATCCTAGTTTATATGTGCGTTATTCATTAGTCTTCTATTCTGTTCTTCGCATAAAATATTTTTTGACTGAAACATAATATTAGCCACCGTGGCCAGGCATATTTTTCAAGCCTGCCCGGTGTGGATATACACTCAGAGTATCATCACACAAGCATCTTATTCACCTGAGTACATTACACCAACACAGCAAATATAATATTAGTTGAAAATAACCGATTTTCGAATCAAATCCAGGGTGGAAAAAATAGGGGAGTTCGCAGGAAATTAAAAACAGCTTAACATTTAAACAACTGCAGGAAATTCGTCTGAATGAAGATTTATTATTGAAACTTTGAAGGAAACCTTGACACCCATGTCCCACTATTGGCGCAACAACAGATGGTTGAACATTATATATTTATGTACATGCAGATTTAGCACAAAAATTCTCCGTTGGTCTGCAGGAAATTTTTGTCTTCAGGTTGTGCTCCCAGAAAGAAAATTCTTTTTTCCTGCGTTGTTCATACTGTACATGCTTAGTGCAGTTATTCTTGTATTGTCCAATATTGATTTAATTCACACATCTGTGGAAAAATCTTTTTACAGTGTTTCCATCGCTGTTGGTGTGTTTGACGAGTCCAATCACAGCTATTCGTCAAACTGTCCTGGATGTTATTTCTTTAATCACGTCTCGCTCGAATGACAAAACCTCAGTAGTTATCTTGGGAAATATTGTGTCCGAATCGTCACAAGAAATTATTGCAGACGAAGCATTTATCGCCAGGTGAAAATAAAATATTTTCCTAAAATTGTAAAATTTTGTGCCATCTACAGGTCAATTATTAGTTCTTATAAGATTTTATGCCATCTACAGGTCAATTATTAGTTCTTATAAGATTTTATGCCATCTACAGGTCAATTATTAGTTCTTATAAGATTTTATGCCATCTACAGGTCAATTATTAGTTCTTATAAGATTTTATGCCATCTACAGGTCAATTATTAGTTCTTATAAGATTTTATGCCATCTACAGGTCAATTATTAGTTCTTATAAGATTTTATGCCATCTACAGGTCAATTATTAGTTCTTATAAGATTTTATGCCATCTACAGGTCAATTATTAGTTCTTATAAGATTTTATGCCATCTACAGGTCAATTATTAGTTCTTATAAGATTTTATGCCATCTACAGGTCAATTATTAGTTCTTATAAGGGTTTGAAGATGGAAATTTCGAGTGTGAATTTTATACATTTATTAGACCAGGAGCAGTTGCGAAAAATGCAAGTATAGGTCCTCTGGCAGGAATCGAACCTGCGAGCCTGCGATTCCGGTCTATTTCACGCATTGATATCTTATATACACTAGATAGCGCATCTCTTTTAGTAAAATTGAAGCCAAGAATATTCCAGCGGTTACCCCCATTTGAATAGATGGCGGCCATGTTGGAGTTTCCCACTCGCTAATAAACGCTTAAAAAACAACAATAACTTCCATCATTTGAATAGTTATTCAAATGTATTTTGAATAGGTTTAACTTAATGTTTAAGTTCCCTGTTTAAGAAATAGAAAACATACGAGTCTTCTCATTTCATGGGAATATCCTGAGTCTGCAATCACGGCTTCAATTTTTGAATTGCAGAATAATTAGATGCACTATCTAGTGTATATAAGATATCTATGATTTCACACTCGCAATTTTCATCAACAAAACCCTTCTACAATTCGTTACATCGAGAGTAGATGCCCAAAATCCTGAAATTCTTGTTATCATCAATATTCAGTAATTGTGGTATATATACAGTACCCAATAATAAAAACAGTACGTAGTCGATAAGAAATTTTGGACAGTCTTTCTCTTCAGCCTGTAAAGGGAAAACACTTCTCCTCATTTCAAGCAAACAGCCTTTGTTGTATCCACACCACGGTCAACGCTAAATCCCCAAGTTTGAAGATTTAAATAATGAGTAGTAGTCAATTTCCAATTATGTTACATGTTCTTCCAGGTTTAATAGTTCACTTGTTCATGTTGACAGTTTTCAAGATTTTTTCATCCATTTCCATATTTAGCGTGTTCCACAGGTCTATATCACATGATAGTAAATCCCCTGAAAGCAGTGGACGACGGAAATCTAAGTCAAAGAAACGCGCAGCTAGCGAGAATGTACTTGCTTTTCTTTTGAATCACATAGTACAGGAGGAGACCCCTTCACATGTTGCTCGGGCTCTTTTAGCAACACTTGACAAAGTTGATACAGAGGTATGTACATTACATTTTGTTCAATTTCTTCCGAAAAAAATCGTGCACTTGGAGCCATATTGTGTAGAAACGTTTTCATAGAAAAATTCCAGTTTATCCAATCAGCATGCCTTTACTCAACATATAACCCAAAGGCCTGAAGGATATGAAAAGAATTGTGGAAAGAAACTATCGCAAGAAGTAATTTCTATAATCCTGCTGGATTATCATGCAATCAGTACATGCAATCAACGCATGTATGCGCGAGTGTGCGGAAATGTCAGGAAAAATGTCTGCCAAAATAATAAGAGTAAATACGGGAAAGAAAGCGTTTACTATAAGGAAATGACTGAAGCTACCGTATATAATTAGGTAGGAGATTTCATCTCTTTTTCCTTGTGTCAAGAAGAAGTTATACTGAGTTTAAACACTCGTAATCTTCTTTAAATTTTTTGCTAGAGCTTCCTTTTTTGCTAAATACTATTTCCAGTCTTTTGAATACAGAAGTAAATACGCGCAGACATTTGACCGCGGTAGTCATGCAATCTAAGAGTGAAAGAGAAATTTCCTAATGAAAATATTTTTTCTATACTGTCATGTTGTTTGACTCCTTCACATACAATAACGCCATAGTCGCAATTCCTTTCCAGGATTTCCTCATCACGGGTCACAGTGCAATGAAACAAATAGTGACGACCTACACGAAATCAAAAGGTATGTATATATTTAAAAAGGAATGCCCAGCTCATGCTAGGAAACATCGTTGTGGAGACGTTGTTGAAACACGTTTTCCAACAAATTGAGAGAATTTGGTTCTTTCCCATCTTTGAGAAACATTGCCAGGAAATTATTTCTCGCGACAATTGTTTCTGCCTAGTCTTAGGGCTTAACTTCATATATTCCATTTCTTTCTATTAGATTGTTCATATGACAATAGCCAAGTGTTGCTGTACCTTATTCAAAAGTTCACTCCTCGTACCGCTGGCCTTCTCAAAAGTGACCCCCAGCTTTGTGAGATGTTTCTACAACTGTTAAGTATTTCAAAACCTTTATTCCATGGTCACGTGACGCCACAGGAAGCTGTGCTTAACCAGGTATAAAAGCAATCATAGAGCCCATCATCCATCAAGACGGATCTTAATGACGAACTATTCAGATCACAAAACGAACTATTCTGACCAAATCTCTAAGATAGCGTGGTGTACTGGCAGTGGTTCTGGGAAGTTTTTGCAATAGTTCATCTAGGCAGGGTGCGATAATTCAAGATTTTTAGTTGTACGTACCTCACTGGTACTCCGATGATTATGATAGCAACTTAAGACTCAAGGTGCATATATACGTAGTTTTTAGGACAAGGTACATATTAACTTTAAAACGTATTTATTCAGTAACCTGAAACTACGAGTTAGAACAAGGATCACAACTGCAAAAACAAACACATATAGTTGACTGCAACATTTCTTATAGTCCCATCCTATCCGTTGAATCATGTTTCATGCCAAGACATGTCAGATTTACACATTACTATTAATTATACGGTTTTGAATACTGTGGAAAGTATGCTGGTCATATGGTACCAGCACAATATAAGTAAACAACAGATTTGACTTCCATTACCCCCTACCTAAGGAACCATTAACCAATCAGATGCGTTTGATATATCCAATTAACCAATCAGATGCGTACTAAATCTGCCAGCGAGAGGTAGCGGTAGTGGACGTCAAATCTGAACCTCTATTGGCCTACGTACGCGAATTACAGTATCGCACCCTGCACTCTAATGTCGTATCAGTAGACGGTCATACACGAAAACAAACTACGCACTCGAGTACACAAACCTGTAACGTAGTACGCAGAGAATTCGTTTTGACTAATCCATCGCCAAATTTCCTAACCTTTACATTATTCCACCTTGTTTCTTTTTAGATAACCGCTGAATATTTTGAAGCAATTGACGACGAACATGTCCACAGTCGAGTACTTGGTAAATTGATTGATGTGCTTATAGAAACGAGCAATCCTCAAATGTCGACCAAGATCAAGAATGTGTTGAAACAAGTACGCCATGTTAATACAAATTTCTTTTTTATATTTCCCGAAGCTCCCGCAATCCTACATTTTGATTGAGGATCTTGCTAAATCCCATTACTTGCATGAAGTTGATGTTCATTGGCATACCCACACCATGCTGTATGAACGCTCATTTTTTTAAACGTTGCACTTTTTGTACGTGCAGTGGTATCATGTGATAGCGCGTACAATTAAGGAATTGACAATACGAGTGATGTTTTAAATTTATGCCAACATTGCACCAGCCGCCCAAAATTACGAATTTTACTCAACCATATATGCCTTTTAAAACATTATATACTATTCTTTTACTTGAAATAATCATTTCTGGATGCTTTACTTATCCCGTTCATTTACAAATTTTAATCGGAATTTCATTTGATAAATATCCTTAAATTGTGAAGAGAAAAGAAAAAATTTGTTGAACCGCTATATTTTCAATATTTTTGCTGAAATTTGTTCCCAAACTCCACGCCTGATTTATTAATTATACTGCTGAAGTACTGCTGTACAATTAAAATAATTGTACGCCTCTCCACCAGTCAGATAACAATAATCGCTGGCACAAGATTACAATCAGGAAGATTGTAACATTTATGACGCACGACTGACCTTTCATGTTTACAAAGCAGAGTAGTGCTTTACCGTTGCATCTAAAAAACTGATTTCTGTAAATGTACTTTTCTTAATTCTTCACTTGTTTATATTTAGTTACGTATATCTGCTGATCAAATACAAAACGAACTGAATAAATTGTCGGAAGACGAGAAGCCAAAAGCACGTAAAACCAAGAAATCCAAGTCAGTATTCTTCCTTTACAGATTACAAGAATTCTTGTTTTTCCGAGTTTGGGCCATATCTATGGGTTGGACATATTCCCTAACTTTCTCTTATGATTTCTTAGAGCTGAGGCATCTGAAGACTGGTCCAATTCGTTCAGTCCTTTTTGGCAAAGAGTTATTGTTATTATTGAAGTGCTTCAATCCAAAGATAACATTGATGAAGCTGAAGCTCTGCTTCCTACGCTTTTTAAATTGCTTTCAATGTAAGTTTGCTCTTTTGATACTTTTGTATCATAGAACGGAAGTGACACAAGGGTTTAGCAAATTACCTTTTGCCTCCTAGCTAAGCAGAGTGCGTTTTACCAGGGACGCTGGGTTCGATTTCCGGTTGGGACATCTACGTGTCAAGTTTTTCAGCCATTCATTTATTTACCACTGACACAGGGGTGAATAAGATCTGGTCTGGCTACCAGTGAATAAGATCTGGTCTGGCTACCAGTGAATAAGATCTGGTCTGGCTACCAGTGAATAAGATCTGGTCTGGCTACCAGTGAATAAGATCTGGTCTGGCTACCAGTAAATAAGATCTGGTCGCCAAATTTAATATCAGGTCTTCCTATATGAATATGTGTTAATGAATATATCTTTGTATATATAGATAACATAAAAACGCAGTTGTTTAATATGTTGGCAAATTATGTGCAAAAGCACAACGAAATATTTTAAAATATTTTAAGGCTTTAAAAGAATTACTTTATTATTTTGAGTTTTTTCTCAGTCATCACGAGGGCTCCCTTTGGCAAATATGTGGTTGCCAGGTGAACAGTTTGGTCGCAATTAACATGCGCATTATGATGCAGCAGCCCTCTCCCTTGGCTCGATTACCAGTCGGCATTGTATTTAAGGTGTCTCGAAATGGTGTCAATATCTTATATTTAAGGTGTCTCGAAATGTCATCCCAAACCTCTGTTGACTATCTCAAACAAATATTGCTTTCAACAATGTTAAAGATTTGTCAAACACATGTTGGTCAGAATACAGGCGTGGAACGAGGTAAGGAAGTAATAAGATATGAAATATGAAATAGATTAATGTTAACAAAATGATGATTCCACAATGAAAACTTAACTAGGAAAGGATTTTTCTTTGAAAAGGTTGAAAATTATTTTTGATCTCATAATCGACATAATCTCAATCCATGTTGTGTGATAAATGATAAGTGTAAAGTGGTGTTTCCCCATTCCATATATTTATTATTGATTGGTGAAGGTCAGAACTTCCACAAATAGAATAACCACAGGGCCAATTAGCCTTTCTCACGCCGCCATTTTTGGGTGGGTTTTCAGCCGAAGTCTGCGACATAACAGTCCACATAACAGCGACTTTTTATAATTTTTTGGACGAATGATGATAAAGTTGCTTTGTAAATGGTTAGTTTATTGTTTTAATTCACGTTGTTTTAATTGTCTGCATTGGTTAACGAGAATTAGATGCCACCCATTAAAAAATGGCGGATATTCGTCATCGTGAGAAAGGCTAATTGCTGTTTATTTATTTCGCAGGTATCCTTAGTGAAGAACATTTTAGTGTGGAGCAGATCATTCACTGTATTCGCGTATCTGAAAATCCCCAGACTCATCATCATGCACTTTCCTTGTTGGCTATTGGTGCGAAACTCTTCCCAGTGAGTTTTCTGTTAACTGTGCATAAATTTTACATTTATACCCCCACCCCCTTTTTGTCTCGTATCTTCATTGATAACAACTTTTCAGTAAGCTTACGAAGTTAACCTGTGTAAATACCAAATCATTATCTTCGGCTGTATTCAAGAAATGAAGAGCTTGAATAATTGAGAACATTACACCAGAGCGCAAATATTTTAAAGAGCTCCAAATTGAAATGTTTAGTGGACTAGTCTAATATGTCAAACGTATAATCCAGGTGTCAAAATTAACAGATATTGTGTGATTTCATAGTTGCACAGCAGCAGATCTATTGAAAGTTATAAGTCATACCAAAGGTATCCTGCATGGCAGGCGGTCCCTAAAATCGGGCAAGCCTGGGAAAGACCGCCTGCCATGCAGGCTATACCAAAGGAGGTCGATAGACTAACAATTTACTGACACCGCAAACGTAATTTTTATTTCCTTTATTTCCTCGCAGGAAAAGGTTCTCCATAATATAATGTCCATATTTACATTCATGGGAATGAGTGTCCTCCGTCAAGATGATGCATACAGCTTTCAGGTTATCAAGAGGACAGTTGAGGCCGTCATCCCAGCGCTTATACAGGTTTGAAACCTTGACATTATATATGGCGGAGTTGGTTTTACGTATGAAAAACTGGGGTTTAGTGTAGAGCACACATGTTTGCTATCTCCCGCGAAGCGTCAATTTTCTAATGAAACGCCTGTGGAGGAGGTAGATGATTATATTGTGCATGCGAGTTACTTTAAAGTTGACTACTACCTAATTTATAAACTGCCAGTAAATGTGAAGAGATCAGCACATGTACTACATGTACTTATGAATAACGATGTTACAATGTAGAACAGAAAGTAATAATACAATGTATGCACATGGGTCCTGAATGCTGTTTGATTTCCCACACTCTGTGGAATTACGATTAAAAATGTTTAACCAATCATAGCGTGTTTCGGCTGGCATGCACATGAAATTAAGCTTCGGTCTCTGTGTAGCAACTATATATTAACTTTATTTGTTGTTTCTCACCAGGCAGAGAAAAATGAGCGAAACGTGAAATCTTTGGTAACGAAAGTATTGCGAGTGTTTGTTGATGCTTACCCTCATGTTCCTGAACATCGTCGCTTGCCAGTATTTGTTCATCTTTTAACAACACTAGGAGCATCAAGTTATCTTCATGTCTGCTTGGCCTTACTTCTCGAAAAAATATCAAACAAAGAAGCAAAGGTAACATTGCTTTGCAGTTTACATGTTGTACTTCATGCATGTTTAGCATTTTGGAGGTTGCAGGTTTAATCCTTTTTAAGGTGGTTCAATACAGTTTTTTAAAAAAATGTAAAATGCACGATTTAAATGCGTATTTTTGGACAATTATTACTTGTTGATAAACAAAAAGTATCTTACTGATATAAAACAACATCTAAAGAGTTTGAATTTTTGCACAAAAGTTACGCAACTGCCGTTGCTATGGCAACAATGACGTTTCAAGATGGCGGATATTTTGACTTTAAAGTAATTTAACTCGTAAACGACATCGGTGACCCCCAAATTTTATTTAAAGAAATGATTTCTCTTAGTATGGACAATTATTTTGGCAATCAGTTAAAAAAAACTCGAAGTGAAAATTGCTAAAAAACGCCAACATAAACCGTACGCGTTTCAACACCGCGGAAAAACGTCTGCGCATGCGTCAACCTTACCTGTAATAGTATTGCGAACTTGATGAGAAGCTGTTCCGAACGTTTCCGAAGGCTCAAAATGGCGGTAAAAAGGAGTGACTTCATTGTGCGTCTTTACAGCCAGATTTCGAGCGCAAAAATAAACATGTCATTCTAAAAACTAGGAATAAATACAGCCAGAAGGTTCAAGAAATTGTATTGTACAAGAACGTGAACTAAAGGTGATTGTTGACAAATTTATCGTCTGAAACATTTTGTTTATCAACTAGGCAACGAGAATTTCCGAATTTTCGTTTGAGCTACATTTCTTTAAAAAAAACTGTGTCGCCAAATATAAAAAAATTTCGTGTTCACAATAATTAAACTTTAGGATTTATTCTACAATTTGAGTGGGTTAAGAAGCTTAACTTTTCGAGAGTTTTCTTAACTTTTTAGTTTGAATTTTTGTTTTGAATAATTTTGCAAAAATGTTCGAAGTCGTGTCCGTTAAAATCAACAATTTTTTACATGAATTATATTTCATTCCATACTTTAAATGCCAGGACGCTTTCAATTAATGTCTAGTCTACCCATTTGCTATATTTTCTCGTTTGTTTTACTAATTTTTGACCAATTAATAAGCATGTTTTTGTTTTAGAAATTGATATTCAAATTCCCCGCCATATTTTCATAATTTGGTGCATGCGCAGACGTTTTTCCGCGGTGTTACGCGTTTCGTGTTCCTCACGCATTATAATTTACACGCATGCGCAAATAGTGATCATGTCGAATCGATATTTTGTCACGTCAACAGCTTCAACTGGATTTAGGACTATTTTCCTCGCGTTTCCTTCGATGAAATTTTTTAAACTTTGCGCGTTTGCTAAGCATGACGATTCGCCAAACAAGGCAGATTTTTTGTAGTCGTTATTCATGAATATCTCAAAACCTGCCTTATAAACATCCCTTCAAATTTTAATATGTCATTCCTCTTTCAACCATAAATCTTAAAAAAAAAAATTCAGAAAAATTGACCGAAGGAAAAAAAAGATATTGCCGTTTGATTGTAAAATTAGACAATAAAAGTGCAAAAGATGAAACGTCATGGTTGCCATGGCAACACTAACACTGTTCCTATTTGTTCATATATCGACAGCAGAAGACTTCTGAACTTTCCTGGAAATGATTATATTGCACTGTCTTAAGTGTGTTCAATATAAATTTGGTTGAAAACGAAGGTTACCTAAAATACTTAAAATTTTAGAAAACTGTAGGGAGCCACCTTAAGTCTGTAAGTTTACCATGCCGTTATATCATTGTTTTGGTGGTACAAACTCGCATGAATTTTATAACTAATCTTCCATTCTCGCCTCGTATAACACGAATTAGTACACAGTGTAACCTTCATGCGTCTGCCATCTGAGACCTTGTATATCTCAATGGTTAGAGCATCTGTCCGGTTATTAAGAGGCTATACGTGGTTCGATTCTCGTAGGGGTTCTGACGTTTTCTGAGTTGCACAACCCACATCATTTCAGTAAATATGTCATGTCTACTGTGTGTATGTATGCACGTTCAATATATAATTTCCCGCAACTATTTATACATTTGTTAGGTTGAAACCAAAGAGTCCGGATTAGTATTCTGCAACTTTTTATGCAGCGAGTTTTCTCCAGAGTTTCAGGTAATTATTATTTGTGTTAATCATATATGTAAGGGAGTACTAGACTACTAGTTTGGAAGATTCCGTGTTATTGCCACGAAACTACAAGAAACGTGGCTTAAAAGTGTAGTAACGTATGATTTTTGCTGAGCGTTTTTTTTGTTCATATGAGGTTGTTATATTGTGTTTAAGATGCTATCGTTGGTGAGCCTTTTAAAATATCTCGCAACGCTTCCTGAAGAAAAGCCAGAAGGTTTGTGGTAGACTATATGGACTTTAATACCTGACATGGGGCGGACCTTTTAAAGCTGCATGTTCGTTCTGTAGTGTCAAGACTGGCTTAGTGGCATGATTCCTGCCTGCCGGGAAATGAGGGAAGGTGGGATGATTTTGATGTATTGAAATAAGTCACTGTAGCCTTAAAAAAATCTAATATATATGCCGAAAACTGGCGTACTTTATAGCCACAAACCGTGGTTGTAAGGCATGCTGAAAATATGCCTTATATAATGCGTAATTTATAGCCTTCAGACCGAAGTCAGTCCTGTATAGGTACATGTAAGTCTCAGGTCAGGGCTACAGTGTAAACACGTTTTGAACTGCCAAAGACCAATTTCTATGACAATATAGGCCGAGCTGATATCGGTTCTCAGCGGAAGGAAGGACGTAGGTCCTTACTGTAGCTACAATTTACCACTGGTCTGCACGGAACTACCGCTAGCCAATATCAAAACTAACGCTTTATGTTTCGAAATTTGTGCAGGTAACAGTAGAAAACGTTACGCTGATTCATCTGGTATTGTGTTTGATATTAATACTCATTCTGGGAAAGAGTTGCATCAGTTTAAGTTATGTGGAATTGAACTTATACTGAGCGTTCTTGGAAATGACAATCTAGTGAATAAGGTATTGGTTGTTTATGTTTTAGACGTTGTATGAAGTCTGCGTGTTTCCTAGATATTCTTCTTCCATTTAATAGCATTAATAGATTTTTGTTTTCGGTGTTTTAGATTGAAAACGTTTCTGAAGAAAAAGATGATGGTGCTGAAAATTTCTATTTGAGGTACATAAAACGAACCATTATAATTTAATGCAAATACCATTATATTTGTATTGTATTTGATATTAATACTCATTCTGGGAAATTAAGGCCCCGTTTACATTTACAATTTTTGCTGCGATTTCTAGTGCGATTTTCTTCTTCTGATGCATGTGAACGAGTAGATGAGTTACGAATGTTCCGAGTACATGCACCCTCATCTGAACATTCATAACATATCGTTCACATCCGTTTGAAGAAAAAAATCGCATCAAAACTTGCAAAAGAAAACGAGCCTTTAAAAGTGACGTTTACGGCAGACTGGCCGCAAACAGCAATTAAAAATCGTATTTGAAGGTACGTTTGCAAGTTTTCGACAGCTATTGTAAGTAGCTAATTCATGCTTAATTTTTAATGCACAGATTGCCCTAACTTTAAAAAGCTGTTGACTTCAAATTAGGATTTGAAGTTTGTCGTTAGCGGTCTGCCATAAACGTCAATTTTAAGGTCTCCATGAAGTGATACAGAAACGTGAAAAATATAAACTGCACAACTCGTATCTTACCAGCAGCTGATAAGAAAAAAAATGCAATGCTGTAAATTGAACCGTCAGTTTGGTTGTTCATGTGCAGACGAGATACAGAGTCAGTAATTGAAAAATAGTCACGTGATACATTTAGCGCTTGGTGGTCAACTCAAAATAGAAACACATTTACTGGCATGAGTTAAATATTCATTACAAGTATTGATCTTGTGTTTGGTATCAAATATATATGCAATTTAACGAAATTTACTTGCTTCCACAAGGCATAAAGCGGCAATATGTGTAAAGTTGACCACCAAGCCTTTCCCCTATGTTAGGGATAGCAGCCAAAATTTCAAATTTACAGGGGGGCTGCGCAAGTACGCTAGTTTGAAAGAGCTCGTGATTTAAAACATAATGGTGTTTGTTTCATCAAAATCGGTCAAGGCAATCAAAAGTTACGGCAATTTGAATATCGGAATTTTCGTCAAATTTTTGGAAGAGCGACACTGTATAAATGTATTACAGCTGGGTGTGAAATGCGGCACCAAAATGCTTGGTTTTATGCTGATTTTTTAACATATAAGGTCATAACTTCTAGACATTTCATCCGATCACCACAATATTTTCAGAGTACATTGGTAACACACACAGCAACAACATAGTGTAACAGTTGGACACTTACCGTTGCCATGGAAACCGTATGACGTCATTGAATGACAAAGAAAAAACACGAAAACTGAAATTAGATCATTTATTACTGAAAAACCATTACAAAAGTGTTGTATGGGCATGTTATACGTCAAATAAGTAATACTAGTTGATAAAATGTTACAAAACTGCGTTACCATGGAAATATGATGACGTCATAACGACGTCATAGCTATGAACAATATGCACTAAAATACATAATTTGCCTGCATTTTTCATCACAAAACATTAATTTATAAAAACTAAGTGTGTGTTGGGTATCATTACAAGCTCAACAATACCACAGACAACACCGTTCAGTTACCATGGTAACCATGTGACGTCATTTTTATATACATTCTAATTGGAAAATTTTGCGTATCTTTGCTCAAAATTTACTAAACTTATTGAAATATTTCGATAGTTTTATTATTGTACACTTTACAATCCTAAACACTCATTACATAGTCAGTTTCCATGACGACGCTACAAATCCGATGACGTCTCAATTACGTCACTCATGACGTCATACTATTGATTAATTTCTCATTTTGAGGAGGAAATAAATTATTTTTCAAGAAACATACAGTATTATTTACTGTAACACTAGTTTATCAATGAAAGATACAGTTTCGACAACAAAAGCTCCTGAGCTATATATCGAGCTGGACTGCTTGTTCATTTAATATTGGTCTATTTTCTACATACTGTCTCATTTAAGAAAGCCATACAGGTTGAATGCATTGACGCTTCTATTCCATGGTGTACTTTAAGTTGATTATGTATACTATAAGAATGAAAAATAACAGATTAGTCAACAGTTAAACTAATTAAAATTTCCCATCCACCCTGAACAGTTCAGTTTACAGTTGGGTTTTCAGCAGATTATTCATCACCTGATAGCATCATAGACAATTAAAGTCTAAAATGAAAAAGAACACAAATTATGATATGCACTAATTAAATTTCTACAGGAATTACCATAATTTATTCTTTCATTTCATGATTTTCAGCGCACTTTACGAGTGAGTTACTCTTAAAGAAAATCAAGACCTAAAAATAGAAAAGAAAGCATAATTGATTATCCGTAAATCATCAATTAGTGTATCATTTGTTGGCTCAGGCCTGAGCTGAAGATTGCCAGATGAAATTCTATTAATAAAATAGGATTTCAAGAGGCATTCCTCCCTTCCACCCTCTTTCCTCAGCTCAGCCTCCTCACACACCGCCTCTTAAACTAAATACCAGCCGTGCAGTTGTACATGTTGGAATAGCGCAAGAGTGCTGTATCGCAGTCATTTCCAGGTTAGGTTTTCCACTATGACGCCAGTACTCTTTACATTCGCAGCACATTGTGCAGGTTGGAACTATTTCGCAGCAATGGCGCAAGAGTGGTGTATCGCAGTCATTGCCCTGGTTGATCTTGTACATGACGCCACCACTCTTTACACTCGCAGCCACTTGCGCATTCCAACAATCATTAGTATTTTACATGTGCAGTATAACTTTTTCTCACAACTAGGGTATGTTCTCAGGGCAGTTCAAAGTATTCGCAAGTCGTTATTCAAGTAATCTTCAAATAAATTGAAGATGCAAACTTCACTTTCAGTACTTGCCTCATCCTCAGTGTCATCTAATTCTGGTTGGGAGTCAAATTCAATGACAAACTCAGGGTTAGTGTCATCACTACCTTCTACAATCTGTAGTACTCTGCCATTTTCCCACCAGCTGTGATTTTGAGCTTCATCTTCAAATCTTTGGGATATCTTTTTACCCAAGAAGTCCTCTTCAGATACTGGTATTAGTTTGACATTACCATCTTTAAAATCATGGTGTGAAAAGATGTAGAGAGAGTCATAGCCGTCATATCTGATGTAAAGGTCAGGGTCCTGGTTATTGGTCTCACTTATATCAATGACAACACCTTCAAACCAGTCAGCTTCATCATTCTCGAAACAATGATGAGAGACCCGCTTTCCAACAAGATCTACTGGTACAACTATAGTTGGAACATTTTCATTTTGTTGGCTATCCTTCTTTCGCTTTGCAGATATTTTATCATTGTTGGTTGGACCGTCTCCTTTCCTCTTTCCTCCAGCTTTTTCCACTTCTTTGCTGGCTCGTTCTTTGTATAGTTCTTTTTGCTCCAACATTTTTTCACGTGAGATGAGCTTTTGACCAACCCGAGTAACTTGAGGGTTTTCAGGCTCGGTCACCTTTTTGCTATCTTCGATGGATTGACGAATTATTTCTTTAAGATTACTGACAAGCACTTGACTGCTAAATGCTTTACCCTCTGACGACATTTGAAATACTTTTTTATCTTTATGCTTTGCCCCGAGCACTATTTTTCGGAACTGGATCTGGGTTTTGATGGCAATTTTCTTGTCTTTTTCCTTGCTTATTTTGGCAATCTGCTCATCAACCTCTGTGTCTGTTTTCCACATTCCACCAAGTTCTTCCACTTTCTGAACTAAATCTTGCTTTAGCATTCTTAACTTGGTTTCTTTTCTCTCTTTTTCTTGTTTTCCTTTCTCAAGCTTTTCTTCTCTCTTTTTTCTAATTATTGCCTTTCGCTCAATGAATTGCTGTCGCTGGCTTGCCTTTGAATTTCGCGCCATTTCCATAACTGCCTTTCTCTTCTCTGGCATAAGCGAATCTCTCCAACCTTTGGTATCATTCTTTGTGAACATCAAAATGCCCTCGAAGACCAAGGTTGTCGCATTTGGCTTTTGTGCAAGAAGACGATCCAGCATTCCGAAATCTCGTTCTGGAACAACATTCGTCTTAGGAGCATTCTTGCATTCATGTTGCATTTCGACATCGGGTTTGTCGTACTTACCACCCTCCAGGTGATCAGTCAACATTCGCTTTGTTACAACAACAAATGATCCAAATATCAACTCGAGGACTTGCTTTGTCATTGGATCCCAATCAGAGTCTTCTTTGATGAGCTTCTCATAGCACAAATCTTTCTTCAGTTTGACATCATCAAACACCACAGCTTCACCTGCGAGTACAGGAGTGGAGTCTTGTGCCCAATCTTCAAAGCACTCCAACAGTCGCTGGTATCGAGCACTCATATCCATGAAACTTACATCTTCCTTTTCAAGGACTCTCCACAATGGACCTGTAATGAATTTGTTAATCAATCCCAGGGCCCTGCACCCTGCTAAAAAGGAAGAAACTTCTAAGTCATAATAAACTGCCTTCAGCAGTTTGTTTTCATCCTTCATCATATCAAAGAATGATCTAAGGTGTTCGTGCAAATAAAATACACCACCACCATTATGAAATATGATATTAAATCTATTTCCTAGAAATGGTGCAAGGGGTATTGACTCAATGCCATTCTCTCTGGCGTGGTCAGCAAAGGATACCGCTCTTCCAGACCGCTCGCATCCTTTGGCCTGAACAGCTTTGCACACTGTTCGAAGTAAACGGAGGGTGCCACTTTCTCCTCCTTTACTATACCCACCTTGGCTCAAGCTTCCAACCTTTGCTTCATCATACAGGAGCTTGTCCCACACTCTTAAAGCCTCCTCTGCTTGATCAGCAAGTCCAACAATGTAATGTAAGCCACAGAACAGATCATTCATTCTCGAGACCTTGGACTTCTCATCATCATCCATAATATCCCACTCTTCCACAACTTCAGGCAGGATGGATTGTCGATATGTCTGGAGAATCTCGTTGAATTTCTTTTGGACAATGCAGCGGTCAGACATCAAATTCTTTATGGATTTCATCACCTTTTTATCTGCATTTTCATCCTCGACTGAGCTGCTAATGTCACCTAAAACTTCTTTCAATAAATTTAGTTGAGATTCAGCATCACCACACGCCATGTCTCGCAGCCCAGCTACCATGACATTGCCATCATCTAATGTCACATCAAATGTGGCATAGTGGTAACCATGCTTAGAAGTACCATCACTATGCAGGGTGCGGTTACCCGAATCCCACTCATCAAGCAGCTGTTCCGCTACTTGAATCTGAGAAAGACGCCTAGCTTCTAAATACATATATCTAGCAAAAGTGGCCCTGGGGAGTCGCTCGCATTCTAAACCTGCAAGGTTCTCTATGACAGTTCTTACCACTTTTTGAACATTTTCTACTCCTACTCCCCAACACAAGAGGTCTTCATATACTGCCCTGACCTCATCGGTATACTTACCATTCTGGAATGTTTTTACCATTGGGGTTTTTAGAAAGTCTTGAATATGTTCCTGCAAAACTTCAACTTCATTTTCAAGCTCGGCAATATGGGATTTTAATTCTGAAATTTTTGAAAGCAAAGGACCTTCTGTTTTCTGATATACTGCTTTGCTTTTATAATATGATTTTAATTTCTGTGCCTTGGTCTTGGCTTCAAGTGCAGAATCCAATCTTTCATTTAACCATTGAATTGTTTTATCTTTTCTATCAATTATATCCATATATGTTTTTGCTTGTGCTTGCAAGTCGGTCTCTTTTTTCTCGATTTCTACTTGTTGAAGTGTTGTCATTTCTTTTAACTTCTCATTGGTGACATCTCGACGCTTTAACTTTTTGTTGACATTCCGAGCTGAAATCTTGCTCAATTTCTCCATTGCATCTTGCAATTTCTTCGAAGTCTCCTCATGTTTGCTTTGCATTTCATGAAGATTGGATCGCAACCTATTAACTTCATTTGCCTTTGCAATATCTACCTCACTTTGCTCCTTAACAAGTTGACTTAACATTTCAACTTCTTTATTCGAATGTTCCATTTGGGACAGAAGTACTTCAATTTCTCTCGCTTGCTGATCAAAGAACATTTGGTATTGGAGTGCAGGGTCATTTTGAGCTGGTACTGATTCTGGGGTCTTCGTCTGAGGCAATAAAAACTCTTTAGCTAAATACTCTTCACATAACTTCTTTTTCTTGTGATGTACTAATTCACGCTTATGATCAACCGCACGTTCAATGGCTACGCGTACACTATCTACTTTCCCAAAATTATGGTCATTACTTAAAACACGTAGCCAAGTTAGGATGTCAACCCATGATTTTCCCATCCGCTCCCTTGTTTCGCTTAACTGGATTACCAACTTATTAGTTAAAAATACAACAGGGGTCTTACCAACACCCTGCTGTTTTAGACTCAGTATATCATGCAATACCTGGTCAGTAATTCCAAGTCTCAGACACTCATCGGCAATAGATGCCTGCTCGTGCTCTTTATAGTCCTGTAAAATAACTGTACAACTACCCTCTGGGTGTTTCGCAAGCATATTGACTACCTTTCTTTTTAGGTTTTTAATATGCGCAGGGATGATTATATTAGGGTCAAGCACATGAAGGCTTCTTTTCACCCTTTCCTCCTGGTTGCCCTCCAAACTACAGGTTGTTTCAATGATTTTATTAAATAAACGATAACATATTTTATGATTACCTTTCCACCATTCAGGTTTTTCATCGTTTTTAAGCAGGGCAATCAAATTTTCTTCATCCCAATTTTGACAGTTCCACGAGCACATGTATTCCACGCACGCCATTGGCGAACTTGCAAAATTATCTAAATTCAAATGAATTTCCGCAAGTGAGCTCGATCGTTAAACAAAACAAATTATATATCAAAAGAAACCTTAAAACATATAGTTTATGTACATACCTGTCGTTGTAGACATTTTGCGTTAAATTGAGTCGTATCTTGCTTTTCAAAATTGACTTTTCAAATACAAAGTCGTCTGCTCAAAAAGTTGAAGAACGACAGGGTTCAGAAGAATCTCCAGGCTTTAAACTTTAAGGTAGTGCTATTTTAAACCTGCATTCAGGTCGGGCTCACTTGCGGAAAATCGTTTGAAGAGGGACGGGTGGGTGAGTAAATGCGTGCCGCGTGATTTTAATGGTTGCAAAATTGCAAATATGCCCAAACTTTGATGCTTCGTAACAAAATAACTACGGCACTTCAGGCTTCGACAATACACTCATTTTGTAGATTGAGATCTACTTTTTTTAGAAAGATTAATTTTAAAATGATGTGTTTGCTCTCTTTTGCATAATAACACGCTGAAGGTAGCATATTTGAGAAAATATTAACCGGAAATTGAAGCTGTTCCAATGCGTAACCGACTTCTGGTTGCGATCCCTACCTATGTTTCAACATAATCAATGAGCTGCCTCTAGTAAGTTAATCTCTCTCCAATAAGCCCACCTGAAATAAATAAGGCCCTTGGGGGGGGGGCTTAATAGAGGCCTTATGGTAGAAAGTTTTTAATTTTCACAAGTATTTTTAATTCTAATCATGGTTTCTTTTATATATTAGGTGGTCATTCAATACCCCAACAGTCCAACAGAAAAGTTCAGCTGAAGGATACACATGAAAGACTTGGAAGACAGTTGGCACTAGAGGATAACACATCGATAGCAAGTGCAGTACTTGCAATACCAGATCTCAATGATGTTATATATCAACTGATCAGTAAGAAAATAACATCAGAAATAGTTGGCCTCTGTTCAAAGACTAACCCGTCAGTGCTAAGAAAGATCTCTCCCAAAGAACTCGCTGAATTTTCATGGGACAAGGTCAATCAAGAACTTTTATTAAGAGCTCCATGATTTATTCAATTTTTACAGTCAGCAATAACAAATCCATCATCAAATAGAAATGTATTGAAGACCAAATCATTACTTGATGGGCCCATGTTAAATTCTGGGTGTCAGCTGATTGCGATATTTAATGAGGATATGAATGCCACAAGAAAGATAATGTCTGTTATTTTAAAAAAAGGAGGTCTAAAAAAGATAGCTTTTAAACGATTGTCACCTTTGTATGGCTGCATGGGATATGCAGCAACAAACACACTGTTCGAAAGTGTTGGTCAAGGATTTGATAACACATTAAAAGTATGGAAAAAGCAAGTTGAAGAAAATGTTAAGCAGGAAAACCATTTACTACACTGTCTTGAGAATGCAAGTGAATCTGAAGCTGATAAGCTATCAAAAGAATTGGAGAATCACAGGAAGACAATGCACCCTGGTTATTCCTTTACAGGGGACAATGTTGATATGCGAATCTTACCATGCCAGATGACTCTGAACAACAAGAACAAGGATTACCACATGTACCAGCTGCTTGCTTTTAAGAATCGGATTTCATCAAATGACTTTTCAAACAAGCAATATTCCAATGATTTAAAAAGTTTACCTCTTTCAATTTTCCTTCCAAGTGCTAAAGAGCAATCTACTTTAGTTGATGAATTGGTTGTTCTGATTGGTCATATATGGAGTCAGTATATCCCTTCACTTGAGTGGTTTCAAGAGTATCTTCCACCAGTGATTGTTCATGCACAGATGGATAACACCAAAAAGAAAACAGAAAAGGTATTTACAGCATATATATACTGATATTTCACTGGCATAGGAAGATATTTTAAGTTGGGGGTGAATTTTGTGGAGTGCTCCGGTAAAGCTTGGAGGGTCTGGGAGGTGGCTTGATATAATGCAATTTCACACATTTTCTGTTACCATTGAATTGAACAACAAAAATATTGGAAAAATATACATTTAAAGATAGGAGGGGGGGCTTGAGCATGCTATATGAATAGCCATCACATGAAGTGTCGAATCACAGTAACTGAACTCAAGAATACACCCGTCCGGAAAGTATTCAGCCTTGGCTATTAGAGCCTCATTTTCATGTTTAGAGCTCTTTGTCTTGTTACAGCTGACTACACATTTACGGACATAGAAAATCTTTATATAAATAGGTGGCCAATAAAGGCTGGTAAGGGAGGGTATATGATGCATGTATTTTATCTAGATTAGAGCGCTAGTCATGAAAGTTAACTATTGAGGCTACTAAAAAGAGTTTTAATGTTTATAGTGGCTGCACAAATGGCATAATCACCGTGAAGGGCATATATGGCAGGCCACATTGATTGGGATGTGATTTTCCTGGGAGGGAGAATCACATCTCCATTACCATCATGCAAAGTTCCATTAATGATTTAATTAGTATTGAAACCTTAAGCCAGTGCATTATTTGCTACTGCTATCCCTGGGAATATTTAATAACTTATTAATTTTGAACCGTGCTACAATTGATCATTCTTCCAATGTAATTATATAGGTTCATCTTGGTGCCCTCAGAAAAAATGAGCAATATGAAGATGATATGTTGGACATTCTCTAGTGGTTCCATCTCTATGTACCAGGACATGATGAAGAGAGTAATTGGAAACCTATTAAAGTTCTGAGTGGTGGAGACTATTTAACATTTGAGCATTGCAAAGAGGCTCAATCTAGTATGCACGATGCTAGAACTCCATCATCAAGACTTGAAGGTTTAATC
>CACRXK020000820.1:0-24824 GCA_902702795.2 Paramuricea clavata
TGCCCAGCTAGAGGTAAACCTTGCTACAACTGCAAGAAAATCGGTCATTTTGCAAAATATTGCAGATCTCAATCTAAGGACAGTGGAAATGTCAGACATGTCAACCAAGAGAAAAGTCGTGATTATCTTCAAGACTCGGACGATAAATTTCTTTTTACTGTCAACACAAGCTCGGGTAAACATCCAGAAACGCAAGTACAGATTGGACACACTAAAGTAAACATTCTGATTGATTCCGGAGCCTCTGTTAACCTTCTGAACTACCCAATTTTTCAACAAATTCAGAAAGACGACAACCGTATCCAGTTACAAAAGACCAATGCCAGAATCTTTGCATATGGAACACCAACACCACTCGAGTTAGCCGGAGAATTTCAAGCTACCGTCACCTCAGCATCAGGTACATTCAAAACTGCTAAGTTTTATGTAGCACAAAAGAAATCTAAGTGTATTCTTGGATATGAATCATCTTCCTCATTGGGACTTATCATCCTCAACATCAACACCCTCAACCCGGTTCAACAAGATCATGATGTACGTCGCATTATCAACAAACATCCAAAGCTATTTGAAGGAACGGGAAATCTCAAGGGACGTGAAGTGAAGCTCGAAATTGACCCAACAGTAACCCCGGTCGCACAAACAAATCGGAAAATTCCACACAGCATGAAAACCAAAGTAAACAAAAAGCTGCAGGAGATGAGAGAAGAAGGGATAATCGAGAAAGTTGAGGGAGCAACGCCTTGGTTATCACCGTTGATAGCCATCCCAAAGAAGAGTGGGGACCTCCGACTAGTGTTAGACATGCGTATACCTAACACAGCACTTGCAAGACGGCGCGTACAAATTCCTACAGTCAACGAGATACTTCAAAAGATGGAGGGAGCAAAAGTCTTTACAGAGGTTGACCTGTCGCAAGGTTATCTTCAACTGCCCTTGGCAGAGGAATCCCGTCATATTACAGCATTTTCAACTCCTGAAGATGGTCCGCATAGATTCACCAGGCTGATAATGGGAGCATCACCATCTGGAGAACACTTTCATGAGATTATCCACGAGCTCATCAAAGAGGTACCAGATTGTGCCAACATCTCTGATAACATTTGGCTATGGTCCAAAGACAGAGAAACACACCTCAAGCGGCTAGACCAGCTCCTCACAATCCTGAGAACCAATGGCATCACACTGAAACTACCAAAGTGTTCGTTCGCAGTACCGCAGATAAACGTGTTTGGTCATATCGTGTCCGAGAAAGGAATCAGACCAGATAGCACCAAAGTCGAAGCCATAACAAATGCTCCACATCCTACCACAGCATCGGAAGTCAGATCCTTCCTTGGCCTCACCAATTATTGTTCGAGATATATACCCGACTACAGCAGCCTAACCTTCCCACTTCGACAGCTCACAAAGAAGAATGTCACGTTTCACTGGGATCACAGTCACGAGAAAGCACTCCAGTCACTGAAGAATGCCATCACCACTTCACCAGTATTAGCTCATTACAATCTTACTGCGGAAACTAAAGTCGTAGTAGATGCATCGCCATGGGCACTGGGTTCCGTACTTCTCCAGAAACAAGCCGACGACAATTATCGACCAATCGCGTACGGTAGCAGATCGCTAACAGATGTCGAACAGAAGTATGGTCACATAGAGAAAGAAGGATTAGCAATCGTATTCGGATGTGAACACTTTCACATGTACCTATATGGACGTAGTTTTGAATTGGAGACAGACCACCGACCTTTAGAGCATATCTACAAGGCAAAGCTTCAAAGCAAACCAACATCAGCCAGACTCGAAAGATGGAGACTTCGACTCCAAGAGTACGACTTCCACGTTATCTACCGACCTGGCCCATCCAATCTGGCCGATCCTTTGTCTCGACTCCCGAAAGATGGAAAAGAGGGAAGCAAGAGGAGCAACATGGAGGCTTGCGCTGACCGATATGTTCATTACATGACACAAGCACAGACACCGAATGCCATGAAATTAGAAGACATACAAAGAGAAACATTAGCAGATCCGGAACTCCAGCAGATTAAACAGAACTTGCAAAATAATCAAGTATACAAACTTCCGAAAGCATATAAGCTCATCGCTCATGAGCTCTGCATCACAGATCAAGATATCTTACTTCGGGGTGATCGCATTGTTCTTCCTAACAAGCTGAGACAACAAACAATTAGCCTTGCACACGAGGATCATACAGGTATGGTCCGCTGCAAACAACGCCTGCGCTCCAAGCTTTGGTGGCCAGAGATGGACAAGCAGGTTGAAGAACGAATTCGATGCTGTCATCCATGTCAACTTGTCAGTAAGAGCCCGCGACCAGAGCCAATGGAACCAACTAAGCTTCCTAAGAAACCATGGTCGAAGCTAGCCATAGACGTATGTGGACCATTTCCCACTGGAGAACAAGTAGTTGTCCTTACTGACTATTATTCGCGCTGGCCAGAAGTCAAAATCTTAAAATCAGTCACGTCCAAAAACATTCTCGACTGGTTATTATCGGTATTTGCAACTCACGGATTTCCAGATGAAATAAAGTCCGACAACGCATCCTACTTTGTTTCTACCGAGTTCAAGGATACATTAACCTCTTGGGGAATAGAACATAAGACGGTGACGGAATATTGGCCGCAAGCAAATGGGCAAGTTGAGAGATTTAATCAAGTTCTCGAGAAACACATCCTAACCGCACAGGCGGAAGGAAAAGCGTGGAAACCCACCATTCCAATCATGCTACTCCACTACCGCAATACTCCTCATAGAATGACCGGAAGAACACCTTCGTCATTGCTAATGAACCGAGAAGTCAAGACGAAACTTCCTAGTTTTGAACAACAGACAAACGATGAAACTGAAACTCGCAAGAAAGATGAAGAGGAGAAAGAGAAAGCGAAGAAATATACCGACAAGAAGCGAAAAGCAAGTCCAAGAAATCTTGAAGTCGGAAATAAAGTACTAGTTACTCAAAAACATCGAAACAAATTTACGACAAAGTTTCATCCTGATCCAATGGTAATCACCAAAATAAACGGCACGCAGATAGTGTTAAAAGACAAGAATGGCACACAACATCGCAGAAACTCATCGCATGTCAAGTTATACCAGGAAATTCCTGATCCTGAAGAAGAAATCCAGAGTGATCGCAAGCATGACAGACAAACGGAAAGTCGCGAAGAAAACACCGAAGCAACTCAAACAGAAACCAACCAGAATACTACAGAAACGGAAATTGTTCTACGTAGATCAACGAGAAATAGAAAACAACCAGACTATCTAAAAGTAGGTTAAGTTAGTCAAGTTTAAAATGCAGACTGTTGACATTTATTTAGTTTAAAGAACACGGTAATGAAACCCGTAATAGTAATTCCAAGACACTAAGTCTTAGAACGGAACTACAAAGTAAAGAACTACATAGAATTAGAGACTTTAGAAACTTTAAAGGTTGATATTTTCATAACTATAATTAAGGAAGGGATGTTGTATCCAAATGCTGATTGGACAGCTGAAGTGATTGACATATAAGATTAGGTCACGAGACATTAGATTAGGAGACGCTAAGCCAGAGAGCAAGTATACATGTATAATATAGCAGAGTAAATATATGTTATAAAAGTTGAATAACGGAGGATATAAAAGTACGGCCATCAAGGAAAAGGAAAAAATACTTCTATGATTTTGACAAATACTGACAGGTATTCTTCAGTTTTACATAGTCGTTTACGTTTGAATTGTAATGATTTAAATAGTTATTTGTTTAAAATTAATTGTATATAACTCCTATACTTGTATTTGTGGTGCTAGTTGTGAATCAGTAATTCACTACTTGCTTTACTGTCCCCGATATGCTGCTCTTATAGATTGACCTTCTGGCATCATCTGTCCGATTCACAAAAAGTGAAATCATTTTTATTTGGCTCACAATATTTGAGCATTGATGAAAACAACAATATATTTATGTATGTTCAAAAATATATTAGGCAAAACGTTTTTCTTAAATACATCTTCTTTCACTGATCCAGCTATCATCATCTAGTGTTTATTGTATCGTCGTCTTCTTTTTTTTAATGTAATAATTGTAAATGTACGTGAGCGTTACGTCCTGGGTAAACGTTAAATATGTTTAAAGGAAAAAAAAAAAAAAAAGCGCACACAAGCAATAAAACTTGTCAAGGAGGGCCACAAGTTCATTAGTACTTCGTACTATTAAGTGTCACCTTCTTGAAATAAAGTCTCTATCTATCTATCTATAAAGAAAATTATATATATAATTCCTTCACGGTCTTGATTTCTTTTGCTTTTCTGATAAATTACTAATCAGAATCACAAAGAAAACGTATATTATCCCCGCTAAGGATTTGCAATGTTTTGGACTAGACAAAGACGACTCCCAAATTTCATTCCAGAAAGAGCCGTCGTTTGCTGTCGTTATGTAGCTCTGACACAATTGTACCTTTTATTTGTCCTTCAGTATTCATCGCTTCTTGTGTCATGTTCACATCCTCGGGAGCTCGACCAATGCCAAAAAACTCCAAGAAAACCACCCAAGTCTGCAGGTTCACGATTGTGTCCAGAGAATTGAAATCCACCTCTATCACTCTGTCCGTCTGCGAAGAAATATCACAGTGGTTAGCGCAGCCACGAGTCACCTCTGTGACTGTGGTTTGATTTCTGCAACATGCAATTTCGCCCAGTCTAATTCTCAGAGAGCAACCAGTGGCGGATACCCCCACCCCCCACCCCAGCGCGCCAATAATTTTGAATAACTGTGTAACAAAGATGTAACAAAACATTTTCAACCATGAAAGGCTTGATGAGCTATAAATTCAGCTAGATATTGCATGATCATGAAATTTAAAGCAAAAAATTTAAAAAGTTTACTTTAGTTTATAGTTTAGTTTAGTTCAAAATCGTAGTCAGTATAATCAATCAATACATATGTACTATATTGGTTATAAAGCCTCAAGATATTGGGTTAGAACCCTTTGTCTTGCCATAAAGTGACAAATCAGATAATATAACAGACCTAAATAAAACTAGCTCATCAGTAGAGTTATCAGTAAATCAGTAACAAGACAAGGGGCTCTAAAGCCGATATTTCAATCCCGATAACGACGCTCTACAGCCAAGGCTAAGTACTCAGTGATGTAACGTAGCGCAAGTGAATTTTAATTCCCGTGTATTTATACTCTCACGTATCTGTCCATGGCGGTTTGTTACACGTAAAATTTTTACTATATCATTAACATTGCAGTTTATATTATAAAGAACCCACCTTATCATATTTAGTGATATATTCCAGCGAGTTCCTATCAACCATTACAGCTTTAATTTTCACCAGAGTATCATTCGCAGTCTCTTTATACGCGCCTCTCTTGCCAAGAAACTCTTCCACAGAATCATTGATGCCCTCGACCTCGTCCTCGGTTGCATCACAAAACTCCTCGGTTTCCCTCGCAAACATGCGTCGATGTTGAAACATCGGTCGCAGGGGGGAGGACGCCCGCATAACCTTACCCCGGGGGGTGCTGACCAATTCCATTGGTAGGGAGGTCGAATGAGCATCTTTGGTGGAAAATCCTGAAATATCTGGACATGATTTTGAAATAGGGTCGTTCCTTTTAAGATTAAATCTAGTTGCTTTTGACATAGTGTTAGAAGACACCATCATATGACGATATAAAGAGTCCGGATTCTGTAATAAGTCCTCCACAATTAAACCGCCCAAGGAAACATCAAAACAGGTCGTAGATGTAACAGTGTTTTTATAAAGTAGTCCAAAATCTTGAAAAAATACATTCACAATTCCCTGTTCGCCGTCTTTCAAAACACCACGTAACTCGATGTTCAGTTGAGGCACGTCGAAGCTTGCCCGAACGGGCGTTCGGTCTTCTTCGGAGGATATCGCAAGATCTTCGGGAGATTCGTCGACATTTGATTGCTCGACGTTCATCGGTACGGGATCGTCTTGGTTTGGGTTTTTTAATTCAAAGGCTGACGATCTGAAGAAAATAGAGAAAAAATCTGTTAGTTTGTCAGTGATTACTCAGTCCAGTTTTGCACAGAAGGTTGAGTCGAGTGCTCTGTAATTTCTTGAGTCAAAAGCTTTCTAATGGTGCCTCTGGATGCCACTTTAGGGACCGGTAATTATTTATGGCGAGGGATAGCACCGAAGAGAAAAGGGTTGGGTGAACAAAAATTTTAGTGAGTAAAAGGTTGGGTAAATGAAAAACAAAACAATTCAAGGCTCGCATAATAAAAATTTATTGTCATTTCCAAAGCATGACTCACTCGAATATTGAATGAAGACTAAAAAGCAATGTCAACAGCCATATGTCAGTACGATATTAGACTTGCCTAAGTCGCTCGCTGGGGACCGCGCGTAGCAAGAAGGGAGCGCTTGAGAAAGACGGAAGCGAGCGACTTGTGTCACTTGCCTGATTTTGAATCTTACTGAAAAATTTGGCGCGAAAACAATTATGACATAGTGGGCGTTCACCATGCCGATTTCACTAGTTCATTATTGTTTTGGCGTCGTCAGTACAGAATAACAACACAGAGTAGATAAGACATACAGAGACGTAACTGACCGTTGTAAACACTGCGGAAGATTACGTTTTCATGTACCCACTTTTTTTCAGGCGACCGGGCGAAAAATGATCAACTGCGCGTGCTCAGCAAGTTTAAAGTGAGTCGTCATCAGGTCGTCATCCAATCAGATGCATGCATCTAGTAACTTGCCGAGCATGCGCACAAAAAAAGTGGGTACACTAGTTACGTCTCTGTATGTCTCTACTCTGTGATAACAATGAGCATTCACTGACGTCACCGGAGCAAAAATGCACCGGTGAATTTGGCGCGCTTGCGGGTGACAAAAGTCCGTCGCTTCCAGGAATCACGAACCGCGGACTTTGGAAAGTCTAGTACGATATGTAAATCAGTCAGAGTGATTATCTTGATCATTTTCCGATTTGTCAGGAGGCAAATGGTGTCTCCAAAGAAAGCACCTGTGCAGACAACATAAAACTTTAGATTGCACAATCAAACTCATGTCACAGAAGTGGTAAAAGGACATGTGTGACAACTGAATGGTATCCGTTTGTAATGATTTTGGTCAGGGGAAGGTATTTATTTTTTAATTGATATTTGAGGTTGGGTAAAAAAATAATTTTGATGTACACACTTACACTGGAGAGATGACAGGTGACGTCACAGCACTAGAAGTTGTTGAAGTCCCCCTTGATCCATTAAGCTCCCTCTCAGTCTTCCCTGACAACGTGTCATTGGTTGACAACAACTGTTGATACGCTCTGTTTGATAAAACCAACTGTAGTGGCTTCGTAACCCGGCCTGATACATGAATGACGGGCTTTGAACTCTCGTTTCTAGTCCCCGAACTTTCACCCTCGGCCTCATCCCCAGGCCCGGTCCGACAACATCGGTCGACCACGAGCCGTAATGCGGTATCGTGTAAAATATGTTCGCTGACGTCAGCACTTGTACCAGTCTCCAAACCTTGCGCGCCATTTTTTGTCAACCCCAAAGAATACAAGCTCATATCCGTAATATCTATATAAACTCTATCAATGTCGTTAAAATCGGCAGAATTGTCTCGAAAAGTTTGTTCTAAGTTGTTTTCCGCAGTGTTTTCGTGAAAACTCACACTAATATTGCTATCAGAGCTCGTTTTCCTGCACTTTTCGTCAAAATTTTGATCGTAGGATGTCAAATGCCTGTTATATATAACAATTCTTCCAAGATTGGCCACCAGACGTTCCTGGCTACTTGATGTACGCGGTAATATGATAACCGGTGTTTCAATGGTAACGTGTAGATACACTCTGCGTTTATTCTCAGTCCCGGATGTAATATGTCCCAGGTTTCTTTCGGCCGCGCCGTCCCACGAGTCCACGCTCGGCCGTCGACTTGACGACCTGGGTTCGAGTGCAGCTCCCGATGCACCATGAGAAAACGAGGATGAAAAATAATCGATTCCATCAGCCAACGATTTTTGCTTGGTTACCAAGCCAATAGCCATGGAGGTTGCCACTGACCGTAAAGATTGCGCCATCGCATTTGCATGGCTGCTGAAGTCATCGAAACATTGACTTAGTTCTGATAGAAATCTGTGTGTATGAATATAATGCGCTGAAGCCATGTGCACTGATAACCGTATATGCTTGGATAAGCTTTCGTCTCCAGGGGGGAGTGGACCCACCTCTGACTGTTTGGGTTTGACTAAAGTAAATGTAAAAGCCTTCTTGGACTCCCCCCCGGAATCAAAGTCTTGAAACACACCAGAGGTTGACGCTCGTGATCTCGGAGTTCCCTCCATCGCGACCCCGACACTTAGTACCTCACGATGCAAGATATCCTCCGGTGTCACGTCTAACACATGAAGTCCCCCTAGGGAACCCTCGATGATCTGTTTATCCCCAAAAGTCACCTGAGTCCAAAGGTCGATTATGTTGACGTCAGCAACCTTGCGACCGAGCTTTTGACTTTCTATCGTGAGCCCACGAATAAACTGTACGTGAAGTTGGTGAAAAGTGGCTGTTATTTCCATGGCAACTGGTGATTCGTCATCCTATTATAAAGAAGAGCATTATGATATACGTGGGCAATGTTTGCATTGATGGTTGATTTATTTCAAACGTGAGGTCCAGTGTAGGTAGCATTCTACAGTAAATATCGAGATTTTGGGGAAAATTTATTTTATTATATATATACATTAACTAGCCTTGGTTAAACTGCATGTTCCTGTTAAATATTGATCAAATGAAATGAAACCAGGGGCAGTTGCGAAAAATATAAGCCTTCTACAGTGTGTCCCCAAAAAAGTGAACCCTTGCAAATTCAAATTAGCTATAACGTATTGTAGTAATTTGACAGCTCTAATTGCTTTGAATTAATGGTTGGGTAAGAACACAAGGTCTTGTACTCATGGGACAAAACTCTTAAAAACTTTTAAATTTTCTAATTTTTATTTCTTTGAGTTTTGTCCCATGAGTACAAGACCTTGTGTTCTTACATTATAGCTCAGTGGTTCTTACCCAACCATTAATTCAAAGCAATTAGAGCTGTCAAATTACTACAATACGTTATAGCTAATTTGAATTTGAAAGGGTTCCCTTTTTTTCAGACACACTGTGGAGTCCCTCTAGCAGGAATCGAACCTAAGCCCTGCGATTCCGATGCAGCGCTCTAACCAATAAACCTTACCGATTATTCCCTTTTACCCAATGGCCTCGTTTCCATGTTAAGTAGCATTTAAAACACGAGAAGGAGTGTTTTATCATATTTAAAACGCGTGGCGCAGCCGAGCGTTTTATATATGATAAAACGCGAGTTCGAGTGTTTTGAATAGCTTAAAATACGACTACAAAAGAATACTAATTAGGATGAACAATTATATAATCATACTAATTAGGATGAACAATTATATAAAGAATACTAATGAAGATGAGTTTTATCAGATATAAAGTCACTACACGTGACATATTATGGCTGACATGATTTGCCACAAGGTTTATGAATTTTAACGAGTATTTTAACTTATTTTAGAATGTCAGGGGCAGATAAAGATAATATTCCCATGTTTTCCTGGACGAATTTGTTTCTTGCTGTTCTTAAGCTCAATAACAAAGTAATTTTCAACCCTACTAAGCACAAAACATGAGTAAGTATTTGACACGAAAACGAGGCCATTGGGTGAAAAGTGAATAAACGATAAGGTCTATTGAACTACAGAGTCCAGTTCCTGAGCATTAACCACAAGTTCACGTATGAGTGTTCGTAAGCTGCTGTGGCAAACATCATATCACCACTATGGTGGATCAGAGAATGTGATTGTCGACAATTCGAATGTTGACTACATTTAGGTCAATAACAGAATGAGTGAAAAGAATGCTGACATGATCCCTACCTGCTCATTTTCGTCCTGAGCAACTTCGTTCTCAGTGATAGTTTGAAGGTTGGCCGTCGAAGACTGGGTGTGATCAGATGGGAATAAAGCATTGAAGAAATTCATCAACTCGACAATCGTCTCTTGATTAGCTGAAATACCATATTATATAAATTTCAAGCCAACTAAACTTTATTTCTACTGAATAGTTTTTCTTTTTAATTAGACTACACTAGAGGTCTATTGGCCCAAGGTTACCACAAGAGGAAACCTGAACTATATAATCTTTCATTATACTGAATATCTCTAACAGTTCTAGACTGTCCTTCCTAGAAGTCCAGTAAAAGCTATTCCTTGTTGATTCTATGCAGCTACAGAAGGGAACTGGAGTACCCCGTCAAAATCAGGGCTGTTTGTTAGAGTCAATTGGGAGCACTCTTCTCACATAACCATATGACAAAGCAGAAGGTATAATCAGAGTATCAGACAATCCTTTCATGAAATAAAAGATACATGCACCAACCAATGTACCAGCAGTTTCATAATTGACTTTGGTTTCAAAGATAACCAGAAGTAAAGTAATTTATTTCTCTAAGTTACCTTTGCATTACGACGATATTATGATTTGAAGTACAGATAGTTTTAACATACCAATGAACTTGACAGTATTGAACTGTATTGAAGCTATTCTCATCGGCTGTTCACTACTTGAACTTGGACTGTCGGGATTTATTTGATTGTAGTCCAGTGTAATTACTGAGTCCAGTTCTAACTGTTCTGAATTCTCCGAGGTATCCAGTAGGAACACTTTATTGGGAACTGTATGCACTGGAATAGAAAGGAATAAATTATATAAGCAGTATATGTGAGAAAATAAAGATTAATGGCAATATGATTTATAAATCTATCATATTATAGCATATATAATCCATCATCCGGTCTATTCATCTATCATCTGTATAGTCTATCCATATATCATCTATAGTCTATTTACTTATCATCTATAATCCATTCATCTACAGGTATCATCTATATAGTCTAGTCATCTATCATCTATAGTCTATTCATCTATCATCTATAGTCTATACATCTATCATCTATACTCTATTTATCTATCATCTATATATAGTCTATTCATCTATCATCTATAGTATATTCATGTATCATGTATTCATCTATCATCTATAGTCTATTTATTTATCATCTATAGTCTATTCATCTATCATCTATTCATCTATCATCTATAGTCTATTCATCTATCATCTATAGTCTATTCATCTATCATCTATAGTCTATTAATCTATCATATATAGTATTGTATAGTCATATATCATCTATATATAGTCTATTCATCTATATAGTCTATTCATCTATCATCTATAGTCTATTCATCCATTATTTATAGTCCATTCATCTACCATCTATAGTCTATTCATCTATAATCTGTAACGTATACTAATTTAACACTTCAAATCTGTTAATCTATCATCCAGACTGTTCCATTTCCTAACAAAATAAATAGCCCCCTACCTGGTGTAATATTTCCATATTCATTTTCACCATTTACATTATGGGAGGACAACAACATTTCAAACTCAGGACCATACGTCTGAACGCGATCAACAAGCGAGATATTATAAACCAGTAGAGACAAGGACATGTCGTAAGGTCGCTTCGTGTAACTTGATTTCACACCATCGACGTTTAACTCAGCTATAACACGGCCTATAGGAAATAAAAAATAAAAATATTTCTTCATGAAACTACTAGCAGGCATGCATACACGAAATTATGAGGCATTTTTTCGTTTACGTTTGCATGTGAGAAGTCACGAAATTTGGGGCGACGAGTAAATGAGCTGATTTTTAATTATCTTGGATAGCTATACAGTATCTGTTTTGCCTAAACTCCTTAAAAGTGCAGTTCTTACTACATGGTCCAGTGTTACTAGCATATACGCCTTAATTAGCTTAACTTTACTTATATTGCGATGTTGTATCAGTTCTTAACTGTTCTCCCTAGAGGTTTAGTTGGGACCAAACTCAGTTTGTGTAGAGTTTACGAAAAGAGGAAACCAATGTTATTGATACTGGATAGCTTCATATCAGTTTAAAACCGTTCCCATGCCAGTAAATTATATATTTGTGGAGGTAGCCAATACTGTTTGAAGCTGTTAGACAGTGGGTCTAGGTTTGAATAGTTCGCTCTTCTTCCACATGATTTGTGGAGTTGGTCAGTAATTCCAGAATTCTTTAATTTATCGGAGGTGATAGTTCACGCTCGTAGTGCAGATTAACACCAAGTTGGTGTCCACACAGAGGCAAGGTGTTTTACACCAAAGCAGTGTAAAAAGACCTTCGGAGGTGTTAGTTTACGATCGCAGTGTAGATTTATACACCAAATTGGTGTCCACACAGCTACATCTATTTAGCACTGAAAGAGATGTACATTGACACAAAATTCAGTGTAAGTTAACACCAAATTGGTGTCCACATAACTGTACGGATTTACACCAATTTTGATGTTGTGGTACCACTCCCAGATTTACAGTGAAAAGTTTCGAAGGAGAGATTTTGAATTTGGAGTTAGCTTCGTAGATTATGGAAGTAGCTCAATGGTTTCCTATCTTTTGCAGGCATGCAGTTCTCCCTAGACATCCAGTTGGGACCATACGTATTCGTCCAGTAAATATAATTTAATGTTGCTTTGCTAGAAAATAGAAGCTTACCTCTGCCAGACAAATAGACACAAAGTTCATTGATACAAAATTGACCCAGAACCAAACAAGATTCTTCCGACAATTGACCAAGTTTTTGTCGACTATCCAACGACGTCTCTGATAAATTATGACTGCAGAATATAAAACCAAATTATATAGATGTTATGGTGATTTCATTTTATAGTTTTGCTCAGATTGTGATAATTGTTAACATTACCTTAGTGATGGTCTTATATCACCATAGTTGTCTTGATTTGTAAGTTTATAATAGTCCGCTTCGGTGAGGTCAAGTAATGACTTTGATGCTTTAAAAATAGAATAATAGACTTTATTAATGAAAACGCGACCGTTAGGGCAAGAATCCAATAAACAGTACAGTTATTATGACGAATAACAACCCTTTGAAAACATGGATGATGAAGAATTTGCACAGAGCTTTAATGGCATGCCAAACAAAAAAATCTTACTTTGATTCAATAACAAGTTCGATGATGACTCCATTGGCTCGTCTAACGGCTGTGCTGGTGGTGGGTTGCTGCCCCAAAGGTTTGCCATACATTTCCACATCGTTTGAACCTGGAGTGAAACAAATCAAATACGGATATACATTAGCAGGGCGAAGTTTTCACTTTGTCATTCCTGATTCCCATTCTACTCAGAATTTGTTGTTAAATGATTGGCCATTATAAAAAAACATGTTGTTTCGAAAATGTCTATATTTTTCTTCTCTTTTTTAAAAAGAAAACGCCCACGTTGTCGTAGTTGAGTTGAGTTGAGTTGTGTGCTTGATTTACACAGTATACAACTCAAGTTGTAAGCAGGTTGCATGCGACAATTTTAGGCAAAAGTTGTGTAGCGTAAATCGAGAGAACTTTTCCTAACAGGAAACCTAATTTTTTGCAAAATTGCACTTCGAAAATAAGTGGGTATCGGACAACTGACCTTTATTTCACTAAAATACAAATTCAACTGCGGTAAATCGCCAGACACTGTGACACTTGGCCATTTAGGATCCGCTGTGAATATTAACCTCCTAAAATAACGAAAAACAAACGCACCCTTAAGGCACAGGTAGAAGTCACCGTTCCTCTAAATAGAAAATGGCAGAACTATCCAGTGCAAACAAAGTTAGTTTAGTTTTCTTCTGTAGTAACACTGGACTAAGGGATTACTCGTGCCGGACATCTATACTTCGCCCCCAACCAAAACGCCTGCTAGACATCTAGGAAAACAGCTAAGAACTGGTATAGGATTGCAGTATGAATAACGTCAATTTACTGCAGTTTCCTTCAACAGTAACAGTGGAAGAGGACAGATAACAGTTTATAGCAGTAGAGATGGCTATTATTAGTACAGTACAGTACAGTACAGTACAGTACAGTACAGTACAGTACAGTACAGTACAGTACAGTACAGTACAGTGCAGTACAGTACAGTACATGTAGTACAGTACAGTACAGTACAGTACAGTACAGTACAGTACAGTACAGTACAGTACAGTACAGTACAGTACAGTACAGTACAGTACAGTACAGTACAGTACAGTACAGTACAGTACAGTACAGTACAGTACAGTACAGTACAGTACAGTACAGTACAGTACAGTACAGTACAGTACAGTACAGTACAGTACAGTACAGTACAGTACAGTACAGTACGGTACAGTACAGTACAGTACAGTACAGTACAGTACAGTACAGTACAGTACAGTACAGTACAGTACAGTACAGTACAGTACAGTACAGTACAGTACAGTACAGTACAGTACAGTACAGTACAGTACAGTACAGTACAGTACAGTGTAGTGCAATGCAGTACAGCAAAGTACAGTACAACAAAGTAAAGTAAAGTAAAGTAAAGTAAAGTAAAGTAAAGTAAAGTAAAGTAAAGTAAAGTAAAGTACAGTACAGTACAGTACAGTACAGTACAGTACAGTACAGTACAGTACAGTACATTACAGTACAGTACAGTACAGCACAACACAGTTCAGTTTAGAAACATTACCTTTCCAATTGAAGTGATATAGTAAATTTATCCACAATTCTAAACTCCTCGAAGTTCCCCGTTTCTTTTTGTCTCTTTCGATAATCGTCAATCTTTGCGACCAAAACCTGCAGGTCTGCCAATTCCAAAGTATATCTATCGTAAATTTTATCTGCCAGTGATTCAGCAGTGAAGCTCTCTTTAAGCTCACTCAGGGACGTTACTTCGGGAAGGACGACGTCTGTTTCATCTTCGCTGGGCGGTGTGGATGGCGGGGTGACGAACGAGTCATCTAAATGAAACAAATTTTGCAAAATTGGCGAATCATCTATGTTGTGTAATTACTCATACTTTGAGTAAGTAAGTGGAAGTCTGCTAAACATCCTTACTTGCAGCTGAGAGCTAAGCTGAATTGCGAAGGACGTCGCTCAATCTGATCGAGTTGAAGACTTCCAAGGGGCGCCTCTGGCAGCCACCTTCTGGCTCATATAGCACAGCTGGTAAAATGGTCATGCAGTTAGGGGCTAATCCCAAACCACCCTGTCAACATTCCCTACGGGAAAAAAGTCAGCTCAGTTTCTCTTGTCGTCTAAAAAAAGCCTTTGCTGTACTTCCACGCAAACCCTTCAGAACAGTACAGTATAGTACAAATACAGTACAGTACAGTACAGTACAGTACAGTACAGTACAGTACAGTACAGTACAGTACAGTACAGTACAGTACAGTACAGTACAGTACAAGTACAGTACAAGTACAGTACAGTGAGTCTAGTTTCATCAACTAGTACAACTGTACATATTGTACAAAGGATGGCCCTTACTGGACCTCTAGCAAGAACTGATAGATCCAGTGTAAATAAAGTTACTTTAATTACCTCCGCCAGGAGGTTATGTAATCATCTGGGTTTGTATGTGTGTGTGTGTATGTGTGTGTGTATGTGTGTGTGTATGTGTGTGTGTATGTGTGTGTGTATGTGTGTGTGTATGTGTGTGTGTGTGTATGTGTGTGTGTTTGTCTGTGAGCACGATAACTCAAGAAATACCAAACATATCCGTACGAAATTTTTGAATGCATTTCCCATCGGCTAAGGAAGAACTGGTTAAAATTTGGTTGAATTTGGTTAAAAATTGAACGAGAAATGAACAAAATTTTGTCTTGCTTTTCCCGGTCAATTAACAAAATATATTACTGAATGCGTAATTAGGACGTGTATAATTTATGCACTCAGTGCTAAGACAGTAATGAGATGATACACCTCATTAAGCTTCGGCCTTCATTATCTATTGTCTTAGTTGCATTTCACGCGACCGAAATTCAATGTCTAAAACAAGGCTTTCGGAGTTACGCATTATTACGTTCAGCAAAGTGCCAGTCCATTCAAATTCTAACAACATTACATTACTTCAATACAGGGTGTATAAAAAGAACGCAACCTCGGAATTTCCCAAGAAATCGACATTGTTTTAAAGACAAAAGATTTTAGCTGCCTGGGAATTTAAAATAGCACAACTGTGAAAATTACTGCACGCGCGAGTGCATAAAGCAAAATTTGTGCATTTATTTAATGACACTTAAAAAGTTTTTATTTTACAAGTACTGTACAGTACAACAACAGTAATATGTTCTATTAGCAATTCGATTTCAATTCGCGGGGGCCTGAAATCTTTTATGCTTAAGAATTATAAAGTGGATTTCTTAGGAAATTCCAAGGTTGCGTTTCACTTCCGAGTAACGGGCGGAGGTATGCAGTCTCTGAGTGCCCTCTAGTTTACTTCTGTTTCTGTTTCCGGCGTTATGCACTCATGTAGGTGAAGATACTGTATATACTTATGTTTGTGATGTTATATCCACAACTGTGTCCACGCCGTGCAAGCTGAAAAGATTGCTTGACCGCGGTGGGAACTGAACCCACTCGAACCGACTTGACCTCGCAGCTCAGTTAGTAGAGCATTAACTAGCAAACCAAAAAAGGTCGCGGGTTCGAATCCCACCGCGGTCAAGCAAACGTTTTAGCTTGTCCGGTGTGGACACACTCAGAGAAAGTTACTTTAGGTTCACTCACCATCGCCATCGCCCTCGACGTCCATATCATCATCATTTTTCTGTGTGTCTTGGGACATTTTTGCTGAGCCCGATTTTGTCACAAAAGACAAATTTCCAAGATCGACCAGGATCATTGAAGCGTTCTTTTCTTGAAACGATTCGGGAAGGATAATTTGTGGTGCAGCAATAAATAGTTCAATATTCCATCTCTTATCTTGCGTCTAGATAAAAAACAGATATCCACTAAAGATAGGTATATTTAATTTAAGTAATCATAGACAAGGTCAGGTTTACTAGGTCTAGGAAGGTTTCATTCGAGGTTTCCTAGGTCAGGAAGCTCAGCCAAAATTTTTGTTCTATTACGACGAAGACATTGGCATCACTCAACCGTACTGTCGAAGTACTAATAAGCAAAATTCAAAAAATTTGTGCACGCCGAGTAAAAATATAAAAGCAACTTTAGTTTAGTTTAATCCGCATGTTATCAACGGAAACTCTGACAACTTTAAAAGACATGCTTATAAAAAATTGCGGCAGAAAACACAGTGTCAGTGTACAACTCAATTTGGGTGACGCCTGGCAAAACCCGGGGGACTCCAATCATTAAGTCCTGAGGTCAGGATGGCAAAGTGTCAATAGAAAGTTGAGTGATTGTTAGAAGTTCTAGGCATGTTGCTCCAGACACGATAATATAAAACGAAAAAATCTTTGAATAACTGCAATGGTCTGTCTATTATTTGTATTCGTTTATGAATGCTCAAAACTGGAGAACAGCCAAATTTTAGTGGCATCTCCCTTGGAACCAAGAGGCCTTCTGGGGTTTAGGCTGGGGGAGCCTTGGTTGTTTATCATTTACATGGAAAACCCATCCGGTTTGAAATTGTGCAAATGGTAAGCAAAATTTCGGATAGAAAATCCCAATCGGATTATGCGCTTTCCATTTAGAGTGACTGACCGGAAGGCACTGAAGGATTGTTCACCATTTACATGGAAAACCCATCCGGTTTGAATTAAATCGCGAAGAGCCTGGAACTGGTGAAAAAATAAAAAAGATGTAAATGGAACAAAATTTACCGGTTGAAACGTTCCAATCGGTAAGAGAGGACAACCTTTTCAAACAAACCGTTCATTCCGGAAAAGTTCCGGTTGGGCCGTCGAAATATGCTTGTTCCATTTACTTTTCGTATGAAATCACCGGAATTTCCATGTAAATGGTAAACAACCCTTATCCCCAGCCTTCGCAAATGAGAAAACAATGATTTTTTTTGCAGTTCAAAAATTCACTTTAAACAATAAAAACTGACGAAACTTGGACCCAGTACCATAATCTAAACGCACCTTTACTTGTCCCAACAGCAAGTCATCCATAGCATGATATAGTCCTGTCTTCGTCTGTGTCTTCAGCTCCTCGTACCTCGCCCAGGCTGCGTCTAATATCTGCTGTTCTATCGCATGAAGATCTGCTTTCTTTGCGGACACTTGCCTTTTGAAGAAATTTGAAATCCTTTCTATAGTCGCTGGGTTATACACGACCTGCAATGGCTGAGTTCTCATCTTGATACTATAACCAATCTTACTGCTTTTTGGCATTTTTTCAAACTCCAGTTCGAATACGGACTCGCTTGAAGTATCTAAAACATCAGAGCTCAACTTCGATTGATCGGACACCAAGTACTTAAACACATTCCCTTCGCTCATCTTGTCTTTGACCAGTACAGATCGTAGGCTCATGGTACTCTGCCAAGTGCTATTCCTCGGGCAAACGCGAGACATCCATCTGACGTCAGCAAACACGATTTCGACCAATGGCTGTAGTTCTCCATGGGTCATGTGACTCTTGGTAGTGATGAGCTTAAAATGTCCACTGTCTAAGTGGTAATTCAGATGGGCGAATACAGTGTCGCGTTTGAAAATGGAGTCGTCTGTATTTCCTTCTTGTATTTCCTCCAAAAATTGTTCTTCTTCTAAAATATACACAGCAAATAATATATCTATCGTATTAAAGGGATAGGGCAACATATGTTTTATTATTTGGAAGAACTTTTAAAATTATATGTAAATCTCCTTTACCGATTTTGCGTAACTTTATTATTTCTTGAGATATTTTGACAAAAAAAATCACAAATCAGCGAGCATTTCGCCATCTTGGATTTTGGAGGATATGCATGTTACGTCATAAGCAGGGTCACGCAAGTATTTTATCCAGAGAGCAATTGGTTATTATGAGCCCAAAATCAATGTCAGGTGACTTGCACTTCAAAAATTTCAATTTAGTTCAGCTGGCGCTAGGCCACGAGAACGTCACTAAGAAATACGATATTCCTTAACTCCGGCCGGAATGTCGCAGGCTAACTGAAGTTCTCAATTTCATTAAATTGCCGGGTTTTTTAATCTTCTGGCTAACAACCTGATAATCTATTAATCTATCATTTTTGTATCCTCCCGGATACCGAATATTTTTTTATATAAGGGTTAGGCCTTATGGCTATATGGTTAAAAAAGTAAGGATCTCAATAAAAGCTCTATCTACAGGTGCACTCCTATACAGAACTTAATTCGCTGGCAGAGGTATGGAGTCTCCAAATGGCCTCTAGTTTATCATCAAATTACCTTCAGTCTGGGCGCCATCGCTGACAACATTGGGTGGTGCTAAGGCCGCAGTATTGTTTTCTTCAGAGGTACCATACCACCCCCACCAGCCAGACAACCAACCAGCGCTAGTGTCGGCTTGTGTAGAGTTTTGACTTTGTGAATGCTTGATCTCTGCTGCCTAAAAAAGTATTTAACGATCGTAATATAAATCTACAGTACTTAGGGATACAATCTAGTATCTAGATACAATCTATCAACAACTTTATCTGCTCTACCTATATGATATCGAACACTCTTTGGCATTTCGTGAACCAAACCACATTCGTAAGATATAATCTACATTTACAAGTTATTGTAAGTTATTTAAGAGAAAGTCTATTAAAAATGGCAATAGTATTTAAATGTAATAGTATATGAAATAGCAGTGTTTGACGACCATGGCGGCAAGGCCATCTAAATGGCCCCCATGAGCAACTTAACACTAGCTCTATAGACTATAGAGCATCTTATTATCAGAATATCAGTACAGAATACTTCAAAATACAAAACAAAACTCACCCTTCTTAATGCCTCTTCTTTTCTGACAAATCCAACAGCAACAGAACGTAGCACTTTCAATTCTTCAAAACTCAATTCGTCCTCGATCTCCTTTTGAATTTTCTGAATGAAAGAAAACAACGCAAATTGGGTATTGTACATTATATGCCAAACATAGATCGAATTAAATTATTTAATTACAGAGTAATGTCCACACTAGGCAAGTAGAAAACTACTTGATCATGGTAGGTACTCACTAGTAGATTATATTGAGTGATGTTCGTCAAATTATGTCCACACCAGACATAAAAGAAAACTACTTGATCATGGTGGGATTTGTACTCAGGAGTATTGTATATATTGGATGATATTTGTGATGTTACTCTGAGTGCATATCCACACCGGGCGAGCTTGAAAAATATGCCCGGCCACGGTGGGATTCGACCTCTGGAATACTAGCCCAATGCTCTTCCAACTGAGCTACGCGGTCAGGACGGTTCGAGTAAGTGATATTTCGGAACAGAATCTAGTTCCTTCGATACCAATGTAATCGAATTACCAATGTAATCTGAGTACACAACACCAACACAGAAAGAAAAAAAATCATACAGTATTACTAGATTACATTGGTATCGAAGGAACTAGATTCTGTTCCGAAATATCGCATACTCGAACCGTCCTGACCGCGTAGCTCAGTTGGAAGAGCATTGGGCTAGTATTCCAAAGGTCGTAGGTTCGAATCCCACCATGACCGGGCATATTTTTCAAGCTCGCCCGGTGTGGGTATACACTCAGAGTAACATCACAAATATCATATTCACCTGAGTACACAACACCAACATAGAAAGAAAAAAAATCATATTGGATGATGTTTTCCACGTGATGTCTACATCAGGAAGTGCTTAATCAAGGTGGGATTTGTACTCAGGTAGATTATATATATATATTGGATGATAATTTCCACACCAGGCAAAGTAAAATCATTGAAATGTGAGTCATGCAGGTACGACTAAATCGTGAATTATTGCACCCTGAAGTACAATACAGGTACTGTATATAGATTAGTGTATATATAATGGGCAATGTTCTCTAAGTAATGACCACACCACGTGCCTAATGGATAGTAAAATAGACCAACTAATACAGAAACCTACCGTCGTGTTTACATCTTCAATTGCCTCAGTCAAGTGTTTGGTGTAAACTCTAACATATTTCACAATAGTCTGTGCTCTGGTGACCGTATACGACAACGTTTGACGCTTATTCCGTTCTTGTATGAAGTTCAAAATACACTTTCCAGCAAACTGCCACCACACCTTTGCACTAAAAGGAAATAGGTGAATGATTTGATGCGTTATTGTAAAGTAACAAGTATAAGGATTCAGACGTCAAAACACACTCGTTTGCATGCAATTTTACCTGAATCAAATTACGTATACTTTAGACAGAGTTTCCTGCACAAGGTAAGTTAACGAAACCTTGCAAATCAATTTAGAAGGAAAATGGTCTCATGATCTGGTATTATGCACGTATTAATGTGTAAGGATTTGACAAAAAATTGAAATTTTGAGTAAAATTCCTGTGGACGGGAAGATGAATATTAATAATATTAATCCAATGTACCCCTCACCCGAGATTTATATAGATAGGTGCATTACCACATAATAGGCCTGTATAATGTTTTCATATGTGTTGGAATGGTACGGACAAGGTGCATCCCCTCTCGGAGCTCCCACCACAAACAGAGATACAGAGTAAATATGAAACCAGACATCATGCTGCCCTCACCTCCCCCCCCCCCCCCCCCCCCCCCCCCCCTAATGCGGGCAGAGTGCCCAAATTAGAAAGGGGCTCTTTATGTATGAGTGCCGGGCCAGCCAACCTGGGCTGACCCGTTTCTTTCATGTCTTACTGTGCAGGTTAAGAAATGCTTCACAAATGCAGTACGCTCTATATTACTGCAGGGTTCCAAGTACCCAAAACAAGATTAAGAATTTTCTTAAGAAAATTGAACAAGTTGATGTGTGTGATGTTACTCTGAATGTGCATCCACACCGGGCAAGCTGAAAAGTTTGTCTGATCACGGTGGGAATCGAACCCGCGACCTTTGGGATACTAGTCCAATGCTCTGTTACAGGTAAACTACGTGAAGCGTTCCTCTTTTGAGTTCCTAACTCATTTGGAATTTTCATAATTAGCTTTGCAAATTTGAAAAACTCCTTGCAAATCCTTGAGGGAATTTGCAATTTTCCTGTCGGCCGTCGCAATATTCCAACACAAATACAGTTCCTTTCAAATTCCCCTAACTTCCTGTTTTAATTTCCCGACTTCCTGTTCTGTTCTGAGCGTTATCATAGGCAGATTATTTTTGTTAGCCAATTACAACGCACAGAACAGAACAGGAAGTTAGGAACTTGTAACAGGAAGTTAAGAACTTCTAACAGGAACTGAGGAAAATTTATTTGGCTATTAAAAACATTGCAAATTCCCTCAAGGGATTTGCAAGGGAGTTTTTCAAATTTACTAAGGTAATGAGGAAAATCAAGTTAGGAACTTAAAAGAGGAACGCTTCACGTAGTTTACCTGTAACTGAGCTACGAGTCTAGTTCCTTCGATATCAATGTTCTAAGATATTCACCATATAAACACCAACACACACAAAAATGTCATATCTTGAACAAGTTGTTCATCGTTTGTATAATGGTCTTACTTGTTTTTCTTAGGTAAAAGTGGTCTCCACTTTCGATATTTCTGACTTCTGAAATGTCTCTGAAACTCCTCCATCAGTTTCGAGAGATTCTGATACTGTACATCAACCAGTGAGATGGCGATATCTTCCAGATGTATGTCAATCACAAATCTCGGTTCGTCCTTGCTTCTCAATGGAATGGCTGAGCAGTTACGTTGAAGTTTTACTTGAGAACTGAGTGGATGTAGGATGTATTCATGTTGCTAAATATGTAAGTAGAAACTTCGTTAAGATAAATACCAAACTAAACTAATGAAAATAAACTTTATAATGAATACAGCTTTATCAGTTCTGAACAGTTCTCCATCAAGGTCCAATAAGCGCTATGTTGCGCTATGCTTTATTGCTTCAGTCTTAGTGTTATAACAGGAGAAAAATATAATATTAAAACGACAAGATTTCCATAAACTACGCTAATTTATTGGATAGATACTTAGCCTACGTCACAGACGCCATGTAGCTAATAGACACTCTAGATAGCTCTATAAAATTAATTCAAAACTGTTCTCCTCAGGAACAGGACTATTAAAGAGAATCCCTTATTGCTTCAGTGTTAAGCCCTAGTCAAACGACGACGAGTGTTGGCAAGCGAGAGGTTACTGTATATGAGAGTTTTTTGGGCTCTCATTGCCCAGTCAGATGAGAACAAGAGTTATACGAGAGTTGATATGAGTTGACTGGATATACTGTAACATTGCAACTCTCATTAACTCTTATTCTCGTTTGACCATGTAGTGCATTATTGCAGGAAGAGACGGCAGCAGGTGAAGAACAGTGAAGGTATAAAATTCCACAATAAGCTGCCGTGGTTGGTATAACTGAGCTGCTTAACAAAAAGGAAAAACACTTTGACATTTCGTAGTTTACATTGTACTGTGACTTACAGAGAAGCCAGCCGTGCCTTGCTGTCTCCCAATAACACGATGTAAGGCGTCCTAATAAAAAATTAACACAATACAAATTCATACTCAAATACTCAATACAATAGGAAAATAACAGTGATTTTACTTAACAGTTTACGAGGAGAATACTTTGTATGTTAGGTAACACGCGCTTAAAGCTACAGTATAATGATTAATGAATATAATTTTCCATGGTTATGACTATATTCAATCTCTTTATTTTTTATACGTTTTTCAAGCGGCAAACAAACTTAAAATGTACGTCTAGTGCTTTATCTGTAAAATTATACTAAAATGAAGAGATTTTAAATGGTATGTATGTCTGAAGTAGAGTAAGTTTTGCTTATATTGCTGTATAAATATGGCGTCAATTTTACAGCATCAATGATAATTGTATTTAATATTGACAATATTTAATTTAACTATTATTTTAGATGCAATTAAAATTTTAGATACATTATTTTGCCAGATACGTTTAAAAAGGTTGCTAACTGCATGTGTAAACTACAAAATAAAGCTAAAATAAAGTAATTTTGAGAGGAACATCAAAAGGATATTGAAAAAATTAATATTATTCATAGTTACTAGATATATCCTTACATCTAAATCTTTCGAAGGTAGATCTCCGACTAGACTTGTGTCTGAGTCCCAGTATAATGCGAATTTCTGAATTTCAATCAGTTTGAACTTTGTCATGCTTTCGGACACCAAAAACTCCGTTTCCTTTCCAAAAAAATAAAATATATTAACATGGTTTACGCACATGTTGTTTACAAAAAAGTCAGAACATACGCCATTATGACTTGTGTGTTATACATGCATGTACGGTATCAAAAAAATATGCAATTATATGATCCAAAATTTCACACAACTATAAGGTGGGGACTAAAAATGTGGACAAATTTCAACAGACTGTACAGCCTTTAGTATAGGCAAACAATGCTTGTAAAAGTTTAAGTGAGAGCTTGTTTACTCGACTACAGTATCATAAGCAGGGTTCGAACTAACAGTGTGCAATGTGCCATTTGCACATCGTCCTGAACCAAATTCAGGGACGCCGGAACTGGGGGGCAGGGGGGGGGGGCGACTGCCCCCCTTGCCTTTTGCTAGGGGGGGCAGGGGGGGGCAGAGGTGCCCTTTTAGTTGTAAAATATTACGTTATAAATCACATTTCCAGTGATGGTTTTTCTGGGAAAATCATGAGATTCAGGTAATTTATAGGCCCAGAGAAAGTAAATTAACAAAAATAATTGTGAATTTGGTAAAGAATGAGTTTAATTTACAAAAATTTTAGAAAATTTTTGGAATTTAGAAAAATTTTTTAAGTTAACGGATAATTTTGGTATGTGCGGAAAAATTTTTTGACCCCTAAAATGGTACAC
>CACRXK020000820.1:24844-66785 GCA_902702795.2 Paramuricea clavata
GGGGGGGGGGGGGGGTGAGGTCGCCCAAAAAATTTCCATGAAAAAAATTATCCGGTTGATTTTTAACTTTTGCTCCATAGAGGTGCCCTTGGTGTGCATCTGCCCCCCTTTGCCTTATTATTGTTCCGGCGTCCCTGACCAAATAGTGACATAAATAATAATTCATGAGGAAAACACCAAGAAAAATCATAAGCCTATCGTATCTTTATATGTGACATTTCCCTTCATTTACATAAACTTTAACTTTGATTTTCTCGACTTACACAACATATTTTTTGACAATTACTTTGCCAATGAACTTACTAGATCGATCATGTTTTTGAAGCAATTTAAAAAATTCGCAATGCGTGTTTTATGAGATATAAACTGCTGCTCACGTTTTAAATAGTACTTTAAAAACTCATTCATGAAAATTTAAAATGTTTCCTGTAATTCCTTACCCAATTTTCGTTTGCTGATTCCATGGCAAGTTTTTCAATCGTAATTCCAACAGCAAAAGGATTTTCTGGATCGAGTATGTTATCTTCATATCGAAAATGAACATCATTCACCACCAACTATATAAATAATCATATAACAAACAAAAAAGTAGCATATTAGCAACCAAATCCACATTTGTACATACGCTCTTTGCATCACTAAATTTGTTGTATCATTTACTTTATGAATGCTGCTGCATGATACGATTTTGCTTGAACACAGGAGTTTTCCGAAATTATCACTGCAAGAGCCACAGACGTTAGCTCATTAGTGCCGCAAATAATTTACATTGTAATGCATGGTTAAATTCAATTGAAATGAATTTCTCTTAAAATACTAATTATATTAGTTCATTTGAGGTTAAATTTTGTCATAAAATATGAGGCATTGATTAAACAATAATTTTAATGTTTTAAAATGCTCAACACTGATAACACACTTTCACAACAATCATGTCTATTTCATTAATGCCTTATTTATGCTTCATTCATATGGGTGGCACAAAAGCATAAAGCTAATATTCGATAAGAAACCAATTATAAAACTCCTCATGTCAATATATTCAAATTATACCTGTAGGTTTTCCATAATTGTGGTAGATAAAGAAGAATAGAGCGACGTCCACCAAGACTCACTCGCATTCTCTTTTGAGCGACCAAACTGAAAAAAGACAAAATTATTTTATGATATAGATAAGGATATCACATGCCATATAACATGATCAGACAAACAGTCATAAACCACCCTGGATTAACTGATATGAGGCTAGATTAACACTGACAAAACTGTATACTGTAGTTCTGTACCTGCCATTGCATTTCAAGGCCATCAAGCTGTTTCTGTTTTCTTTCACGTTCTCTTTTCTTCTCCTGTTCTTCATCGTACTGGAAGAGAAAATGACTAAATTGAGGCATAGATCGAGCGTCGTCAGATAGTGGGAGTGACTTCATAAATTTTTTAAGCCAAATTGTCTGCATTAGACTGTATGAAACATGATAATTTTTTTTTCTGTGTTGATGATAAAATTGTTCAATTTAACCCATTGAGCCACAGCAATGCACCCCAGTGTGCCCTACTTTTTTTTTACTTGTCTAATGCCAGACAATTTTACTCGTCAACGGCTCTGCAGCTTCATGGGTTAACCAAAAAATCTGACAATGTCTCTAGTTAACCCATTGAGCCACAATGCACTCCAGTCAGCCCAGTGTGCCATACTTTTTTTCACTTGTCTAACGCCAGACGATTTTACTCATCAATCCAGGTAAGCTGAGTACAGTAAGCTCTGCAGCTTAATGGATTAATCTGTTAGTCAGGTATAACCTGCCTTTGTTAGGTAAAGATGCAAATTTTCAAAGGATCTAGGGTATCAATACTCAACCCTAAAGACCATGCTTTGACTGTACTCAAGCCTAAACATGGATTATTTTACTTCATAAGGGAGAGAGTTGCACTGTTGCAGGTCAAAAAGGTTAATCAAGGCTATCTGGCAGATCTTGATCTTATTCAATGAAAATATTTCCCTGAAATATTGTGAGATTTGTAAGTTTGCCGGCTTTGAGAGCTGGACTTCAGCACCGAAACCTGGAGACTTACAGGGAAACCTGGAGACTTATACAGGGAAAACTAGAGACTTACAGGGAAACCTGGAGACTTACAGGGAAACATGGAGACTTACAGGGAAACCTGGAGATTTACAGGGAAACCTGGAGACTTACAGGGAAACCTCAGGAGACTTACAGGGAAACATGGAGATTTACAGGGAAACCTGGAGATTTACAGGGAAACCTGGAGACTTACAGGGAAACCTGGAGACTTACGGGGAAACCTGGAGACTTGTGGGGAAACCTGGAGACTTACGGGGAAACCTGGAGACTTACAGGGAAACCTGGAGACTTACGGGGAAACCTGGAGACTTACAGGGAAACCTGGAGACTTACAGGGAAACCTGGAGATTTACAGGGAAACCTGGAGACTTACAGGGAAACCTGGAGACCTACAGGGAAACCTGAGATTTAGTAGAAGTTGTTTTCTACAGCACATCGAATATTCTTCCAAAAAAACGTATTAATTTGTACCTGATAGTGTGATAAGGGTCCAGCGATTAGATATAATTTATCAATATGAATGATCCATGGCTCGGACTTGGGATGTCGGAATGGGATGGAGAGTTTCAAACGTCCAATAAATCCAGACTTAACTTCCAGCGGCAGCTCAAGACCTTGTAAAGCTGTCTTTCTCAATGGCAGGTTCTCAAGCTCAACTGTACCTATAAATTTGAAATGGATGATTACAATTAAAGTTGTATATAAATCTCCATGAACAGACAGTACACTTCCATATGCATAACTTGTCTGATGGAGTTGATCCGTTTATCATGTGTAGTATATTATCAATAAACTGGAAAAACCAATTTAACCCATTGAGTCGCAATGTGCCCCAGTACGCCCTACTTAATTTTTTACTTGTCTAACGCCAGACGATTTTACTTGTCAATGGGGAAGCTCTGCAGGTTAATGGGTTAACCAAAACAGGGTGGGTGGATAAATATCTGGGGGGGGTGCTGCTGCTTGCTTTGGCCGGGGCGTGGTGGCAACGCCCGGAAAGGCCAAGGAAAAAGTTTAACAAAATTTGTTTTCTAGGCCTGCATGGTGAGATCTGAGACCATAATATTGGTAATTTTACAAATTTAGTAGTAAGAATAATCAAATATGAAACTATCAAATCAAAATATATATAATTTGCATGGGTGCAAAAACTTTTGGGGGCGGTGCCAAATGCCTCTGGGGTGTGTGTGTGCAAATCAACCCCCCGCACCCCCCACCCCCAGAGAATCTGTGCCTGAACCAAAAAATCTGACAATGCCTCTAGTTAACCCATTGAGCTGCAATGCGCCCTACTTTTTTTTACTTGTCTATAACACCAGATGATTTACTTGTCAATGGGGAAACTCTGCAGCTTAATGGGTTAACCAATGTCCAGGGTTTGATTTGCGCTCAAGAAAATGAAATGCAACTGAATGATATATGCAAATATGGAAAAAATACATTGGTATGAACACAATATGACTTTTTTTATGTGTTTGAACTGACTTCGGTGACATCAATAATATATTTTTAATTAATAAAATGGAACCCCACATGTAACATAGCATTTTCAGTTGCAGTTTCAGCTTTGCATTGCAGTTTTACAGATAAACTACCAGTGCAACAGTGCATTAACATTGGAAGTTAAGCGAATCAAACAAGAGTAAACATCTCATCCACCATTCAATCATTGACAAATGAAATACAGTATATTTGCCCTAAATAGTATTTCTGAGCCAGTTTGTAGAGTCACAGTGTGGCAAGTATATGTTATTGTGCAACGTTTTGTAGCTACCTCACTATATATTCACACCAAAATGTTGAAAAAGCTTTAAAAAATTGCTGTGGATGATCGGAAGTAATATATAGTGATATTAATAGTGTTTTGTTGCAATTTAACCCATTGAGTGGCAGCACTCTCCACTTGACGAGTAAAATTCTAAAGTAAGGTGCATCGGAGTGCATTGCCACTTAACCCATTCAGCTGTACACAGAGCTTCCCCACTGACGAGTAAAATCATCTGGCACTACACAAGTAAAAAATAAGTAGGGCACACTGGGGTGCATTAGGGCTCAATGGGTTAAACCAGAATCAAGCAAGTGAGATTGAAAATTTAATGTACATGAATAGATATGCACACTTGTAAAAACCCAGATACCTGTCTATTTCCATCAAGAAGATCTTGTCATTAGTTTTTCCCTACTGTGCAAACTGGACTCTTAAGACTGGACTCTTGACAATGTGGCATGATTTTTCAATTTTCACTGACCGATAACTTTGATCCTGGTTTAAGTTTTCCAAATATTTAGAAGCGCTATAACATTTTGAATTATTTGGCCTACATATCTTTTCAAATTTCCTTTGATTGGCTGTTTTATTAACTTTTGAAAAAGCCAATTCAAAGCCGCGTTGTGGAATCGCGTCCGGTGTGTCATGGCCTTTAGGGTGCCAGATTGGAAAGTTTGTAGTGTGCAGCCAATTAATCTCCCAAGCATTCTTCAACCTTTTTCAGGTGCATGCACAAACTTTTGAGAAAGCTTCACTTCACTATTAATATTTGGTAAATATAGCTTATATAGGAATTATAGCTTGAAATTGTACACCTAAATCCCAGACACACAGAATTTCAGCCCAATATTTTGAGCCTGCTGTGCAATATGGTAGCAAAAATTTGACATTGCCTGCACAATTTGCAAACTTTCCAACCTGGCCACTATGCAAATTACATCATTTATGACATCTAAATTACAGCACAATCTAATTCAATAAATGCATTAACTTAAAAATCAATCATGTTGTAATCAATCAAACAAATCGATCTTTTCTTAAGGCAGTTCGAACCGGTAAATCACCCAAATAAAGTAAATACTAAATAATTATAAATTATTAACACATATTTGATCACTAAGTTGACACTGTCACTGATGTATAAAATACAAACATTTTATAAAAAAATCCAAGCAAAATTTATTACCGTAACCGATGGATAGCTGATCTGTATTAAGGTTCTCAACATATTCGCCAACATAGGTCCGTAAAACCCAAGCTGCAAGACTTTCTAACATTTTTTAAAGTGAAAGTCGACTAGTTGTACGTTGACGATAAGAGTTTTCACATTGCCAATATTGAGAGCGGAAAATTCGCACTTCCAAACACATTATAGACATCGATCTGTTCAGGTTAGCAGATACATAGCATGGCTAAAGTTTTGCAAATTTTTAAAGAAATCCATCACCGGAATAGGAAGAAATTCTCGCATAACTTTTGCATACCAAGAAAGCACAATATAGAAATTTCGGCCATTTTTGTGGTCACTGGTTAGCGCCAGCGATAAATTGGTCAGCGGCGTTATTTAAATAGTACCGTCGTTTGCACCTAACGATGAACACTCACAGATAGCACCCTGGATTCCAGAGCCTTCGACAGTAAATAATAAATTGAAATGTCGCGAAGGCTCTGGTTCAACGGGGCGATTCTTTGATTAAACCGCGCCAATCACAAAACAGAATTAATGGTTTTAGTACAGATTCTGTACTAAAACCACTAATTCTGTTTTGTGATTGGCGCGGTTTAATCAAAGAATCGCCCCGTTGAACCAGAGCCTTCGCGACATTTCAATTTATTATTTACTGTCGAAGGCTCTGGAATCCAGGGTACACAGATAGAGACTTTTCGAAGAATTGATAAACAAAAATGAATTCGATATACGTTGCAGTTAGCCTTTCTCACGAAGGCCAAAATCACGAAGGCCAAAAGTTGTAACTGTAAATTTACCATTATACAAGCAACCACAATACTAAAAAGTCGCGTTTCGTGGTGCGGAGACTCTCAAGCGTGGCAGATGCAGTACCCCAAAATGGCGGGAAAATCGGCCGTGAGGAAGACTAATTGAATCACACGTGCATCAACGACAAAGTACACACCTCTATTTTTCTAAACAAATGTTTATATTGGTTGTATTCTATAGAAATAAGTACAAATGTAAATACAAAATATAAATATTGTCGTATATTTCGGCTTCCTCAGTGAAACCGAGTTGAAATGTAAATGTGTGTAAAAAAAATTGTAAATGTGCGAAGTGCAAATTAAGAATTTCTATGAATCTACTGTGGTAGTAATTGCTGACATAGAGTCATACGAACGTAAACATTTTTAATACAAATTTTCCCAGCTAAATGCAGTTTTTCGTAACGGACCGTATCGCTAATCAAGTTTTCAGTTCATAAAATCACAACATTAGTCTTTAAATCGAAATCAAAATTCGAAATTCCGACACAATACTTGCCAAGATTGCGAAAATTGAAGAGCTATAGGTGGGTTTCACTCAGGCCGTATACATAGGGAAACGCTTGGTGGTCAATTTTACACATATTGCCGCTTTATGCCTTGTGTACGCAAGTAAATTCCGTGAAATTGCATATTATATTTGATACCAAACACAAGATCAATACTTGCTCGTTTAAGGCTTGTTTACACTTGCGATTTTAGGTGCGATTTTCTTCCTCAGATGGGTGTGAACGAGTGGATAAGTTATGAATGTTCAGATGAGGAGTTTGTCGGTTAACCGAGTCAAATCCGAGTCCGAGTCAAATCCGAGCCCGAGTCAAATGTCCGAGTCATTGTTTAATCGATGGTCTTTGCAGTTCAATGACGTAGTACCCTAATCCTAACCATAATCCCACTCCTAACTTACCCTAACCCTATTCAACTGTGACTTTTATTCAATTTTGGAGTTTGTCGGTTACTGACCGACTCAAATCCGAGTTCGAGTCAAATGTCCGAGTCACTGTTTAACTGTCTTTGTCGGTAAAATGACTTCGTACCCTAAACCTAAACCTACTCCTAACCCTATTCGACTGTGAATTTTCTTCACTTTCGTCTTTTTTTACGCGACTCGGGCGTTTGACTCGGGCTCGGGACTGACTCGGATTTGACTCGGGAAATGGTTTACTCTTCAGATCAATCTCGTTCCCCGAGCCTGCGATCTTCGGGAAGGAACGCGAGGCTCTGGGATAATCCGTTGCCGGAAGCCATGAATCCTGGCTAAGATTGAACTACGCATTCATTTCAACGGCCAATCAGATTCCTCCCTGAAACGGATTATCCCAGAGCCTCACGTTCCTTCCCGAGGATCGCAGGCTCGGGGAACGAGATTGTCTTCAGATGAGGTACATATACCAACTGGTCGATATAACAATGTTCCATACAATGATAGGCTATGTAAACATTGTGACATAAATGAGATTGGAAATGAATACCACTTTCTAATGTCATGCAGAAATTCTAAATTTATTAGTCTTAGAAATATTTTTATAAATAATTTATGGAAAATAAATCGTTCTTTCTGTTTGTTCACTCAACAAGATATTTTTAGATATATTATATATGGCTATTTAAGACAAGACAATTATGAACTTGGTTGCCAAATACTGTTATATGACATTTTACGAGACGACATTTTACTGTTACGGTAGTTTTTGAAAGTTTAAATTAGGTTATTAGTAAAATTGTTATATTTTTGTATGTAATGTAGTGGTAGATTTTTTATGTATGTATCTTAATATACCAAAAATGGTATTTTGTTGTTGATTAAATATATTTCAAAAACTCATTAATAATTCAGGAGGAAAACACAAAGAAAAATCATAAGCGTGTCGCGGTTTTATATGTGATAAAAAATCATGTTAACATAAACTTTAGCTTTGATTTTCTCGGTATAGACAAAGTTTATTTTAAAAATTACTTCGCCAATGAACTCGCATAAGATGAGTCGTTTTTGAAGCTATTTAAAGCACTTGTATGTGATAAAACACTCCTACGCATGCTTTAAATAGTACATAATATATATATTTTTTTATATAATACCTTATTGAATTCTGATCGTTTAATTGGCTGTTTATGGTCACGTGAATTGAATAGAAAATTCCATTTCCCAAGAGTGCAATGGAATACGTTCCATTGCACTCTCTGCGAGTGCAATGGAATAAAACGTATAGTACAATTGCACTCTTTGTGTTTTCGATAAATCGCATCCCTCAAAATGCTTCCCATACGAATCTATTAGTCTATTTTGGTATTATATAAAACAAATAATGAATGTTTTTTCGTGCAATGGTAAGAATATTTTCATTCGGTGAAAGATGGAATGTTCCATTCAACTCGGCTGTCGCCTCGTTTAATGGAACATTCCAACTTTCACCTCATGAAAATATTCTTACCATTGCACTCATAAACATTCATTATTTGTATACTACTCATTCACATGCATCAGAAGACGAAAATCGCACTAGAAGTCGTAGCAAAAATTGCAAGTGTAAATAAGCCTTTAAAATGAATATTTAAGTCGATCCGATAAATGCGTTTCCATTTGGAGTTGACCACCAAGCGTTAAACGTATCACGTGACTGAAACCCAGCTATAGGGCGTCAAATTATAACAACTGTTTTATAAGATCTCCGATTTCTTGTCGTGTTCCCAGATGGGAGGTTCTGACTTCTTTGAAAAAATTTCGCAGTTTTTCGATATCACTTCCTTCACTGGCCAATCTTTCTAGTCGTTCTTCCATTTCCTTCAACTTGTTATCATTGAATGCTGGCTCGAAATCTTCGTCTTCTGATTCTACAAGATAACGTTAGAAGAGAAAAGTGGTGTAGTTTTTAAAACTTTTTTTAACTAGAGCGCTCTTCAAGGGCGGCCGTGATCAGTTATTCGATCAGCGATTTGAAAATTTGATAACCTCCCGTTGAATGTACCAACCACCTTTGGTTTTGATGCAATTAGACTGCGAGCGGTCCCTCCTTTCCATGGGTTTAGCTTCCCGGGCGTGCGAGGGGAATGGAGTGACTGCCGACAACGCATCAAGAAACGAAATATGCCTACTTTAGTGATGGGCAATACTATCGAAAAAGTATCGAAATCATCGATACTTACAAAAGTATCGATACTTTCGATACTCGCAAAAGGTATCGGTAATTCGATACCACTTGAGCCTGCGATGTTTTTGGTCAGTATTCCTGACCAATCGCTTAATACTTCATGAAGGCAACAGACTGAAGGCCCCTGAAGGCAAAAAATGTTGACATGATGCTGTTCTTAAACAAAAACATATAGCTAATTAGCAATATATTTGAGGAAAACATTGGTGTTTAGATTTAAAATCATAATTGCAAATGTTATGTTCGATTATTTGGCAGGTACTCCAGTTAGAGTATTCTTCGACTTGTTTTAAACATTAATGTTCTTGTTTTAAAAGTTATTTTAATAAATGGGAAAAAATTAGTATCGGTATCGATTTTGGTATCGGTATCGACCAAAATTCATGGTATCGGACTGGTATCGTATTGGTATAGTATAAAAAGCTGGTATCGCCCATCACTAGCCCACTTTTCGCTTTTGTCAAGTTGGCTCCGCCTTTGTATGAACATTACTTATATCCAATTAAATATATCCAATAGGAACCGCTAATGTCATGTTTATTTATAAAATCAACATTCAGTCTGGAAATTATTTATAGCATAATTACTACATATCAGATTTGATTGACAGGCACATCGATTTCGACCAATGGGAATTTCGCGTTGTGTGGGCAACGCGCATTTCGTTTCCGGATGTGTTGTCGGCAGTCTCTCCTTTCTCCCAAGGGACTGCTCGCGGTCTAGATGCAATTGACCAATCAGAAAGTGACCAGAAATTATCAAATACAGGAAGTTGCGGATAATTGATCAAACGTCTCAAATTAATTAATTACTGTGAGCAAATGAACTGGTAGAATATTTTAGGAATACTTCCATTGTCACGCCTGGAAAGAGAAATTCTGATCAGCCATTGCACTATAAACAGAACATGTACTGTATAAAAGAAAATAAATAAAGTCAGCTATGCAAACTGTAGGAACGAAAATGACATACCTTCTTCACCTTCCCCAATTTCATCCAAATATCGTTGTTTTACAAGATGTAACATAGACAAAGCACCAGTTAAATGTCTTAATTCTTCTTGAGATGCTTTTGCCCTACCTTCCCATTCGTTTGAGGATAACTTGACAGCAAACGACAACCTCGCGCCTGTGAAGTTCCTGCTCGGGGGGCGAGCCGAGTGCGGAATCATTCCTGAAGTAGTAAAGCAGGGTGTTAGCCAGAAAAAAAAGTTTTGTCCGTTAAACGTAAATTGGGAAACCCAATATGAGTGAAACGCGATACATTTGGAAAAAAAAGTTAGGAAGGGAGGGGAAAGGAAGGAAGGGGAAATGAAAAGTGGAAGGAAGGAAGGAAGGAAGGAAGGAAGGAAGGGAGGGAGGGAGGGAGGGAGGGAGGGGAGGGGAGGGGAGGGAGGGAAGGACGGACGGACGGACGGAAAGATAAAAACGAGGAAGGACAGAAACAAAAATGAATTTAACAAGGCAAGGAAGGGAGAGAAAAGTAGCCATACCTTGAAAGATCACAACTCGACCATACTTCGGCAAAACTTCAGTAATGATCTCCGTATTATCATCATTCTTCTCATAAAATACTGTCTCGCCATAATCATTAATGCTCCACTCTGGATTCAGATACAGCAAAAACGTCCACTCATCTTCATCGCGTGCACAGTCATGGTGTATTTGCGTTGTGTCCGCATTACGGATCAAGTTACAAGAGACGTCGTATGGAAACCATTCAGAATTTCCACCCGAGACAAATTTAGCAACCTAAGGAAATAAGGTTTAATTAGAGGGCTTAATTACTGTCGTTCCAATTGAAGTGTTGCTCAAATATTGATTCAATACATTACCTCGAGCTGACCAATTCATTTGATCAAGTTCCTCGAGATATTCATACACTTCCTGTGAAAGAGCCAATTCCAAGAATTTGATCATTTCTGGTCACTTCCTTTCTATTTATGATTGGTTAGTTGCACAAACAACAAAGGTGATTGGTGCATTCAAACTATTCAACAGGAAGTTTACAATTATACTAGGAAGTGTATGAATATCTCGAGGAACTTGATGAAATGAATTGGTCAGCCCGAGGTAATGTATTGAATCAATATTTCAGCAACACTTCAATTGGAACGACAGTAAGGGGAGCTGTTGTCCACATAGGAGTAGAGGTTTTGTACGACCCACGAGAATCATGAAGGCCGGAGAGGAACGGCCGCTTACGAACTGATTATTCGCTGGAGAAAGTGCGCGGTGCCTAAATGCCGTGTTTATGGATATTTTCCCTACATTTAACTTTCGCATATCATTATAAGTGTTACGAATAGCTCACTGCACGAGACATACTTACATCGCTAGTAATCCCCCACATCTTGCTCTGTACATATTTATCCACATCGAACGCTGCTATCCATTGGACATTATCGCTTTCCACCTCATAACTATCGTCATAAAAATATACACCATAGTTCAAAATCACACTTCGGAGGTTGTCTAACACATCTCTCGTGAACAAATCATCAAACACTACAATTTTTTTGCCCTCTTTCGATTTCGCTTCTGAAACTACCTTAGTTTCAACGTTATTCTGCTCTTTATGTTCCTGACCTAAAATTAAAATGTTATAAATACAGCAAATTTATTACGGGCTGGGGAATGTACTCCTACAGGGTTTCATCCATCCCATGTGAACACCGAAGGCGAAATCATGCAAATTTAAGTACAGTTCTGAAATCCTTAATTTAACCTTAACCTTAATTGAGGGGGGTAATGGGGGGGTACCGATCCTGAAGCACGAAAAATAATATGTAGCGATCTTGAAGCATGAAAAATAAAAGAAGGAAGTCCTGAAGCACGTAAAATAAATTTTATTACGAATCTGAAATGTAAAGTGAACATGAAATGTAAGCAACAATCATACTTAGAAGTCTTAAAGGTGAATATAAACAGTCTGTACTAGGCGGTGTGTTCACCTATTTGTTTACAATTGCGTCGATGTTCATGATTTATATAAACTTTGAAACCTCCGTTCCCCAATCGAAACATAGCTAAAATCCAGAAACAAAATTAATGGAATATATTGTCCAGAAACGAGAAATAACCGTCTTTAAATACAGCTGAAAACGGAGAACGGATATTGAATACACCGCAAGCACGATACACGGCATCCATGTCGGGATCGAAAAACGTTTAATAAAAAGATGACTGAACGAAGAACGAATAATTAAATTACCCCAATACGCAGCACGAAAATACACCATTATCCCCCTCTTAATTACAATTCCTAACTTTGTAGACATCCAGGGCTCGACATTTATGCTAGAGTATTCTCAGGCCTCAAAATATCTTTTACAAATCCGTCTGACAAAATGTCCGATGACTTTGAGCTTGGATCGGACATGTGTATGATGATGTCCGATGACCTTCAGTTCAGTCTGGGTCGGAAATAAGTCTGAATGACACAAATATCAGCACAATGTATTAATTCTGAACGGTAAATATTGTAAAGATATTAAATAATTTGTGTCATGCATACTTATTTCAAAGCCAAAATTAACTTGGTTGCCAATAACAGCAGTAAGACTTCGACATATTAAGCCCGTTTTCCACTTTACCATTCACTCGCCTCCCCGCGCTCGATTACATTAAAACATCATTTCCGGTTCACTTTTTATACATTACTCTGATTCTCCATTTAACATATGAGCCTGTAGTCCTAGACTAGGGTACATATTGATTTACGTCAGACAAAGCTACAGTTCGGTCGGACACCAATACATTCGGGTTGGACAAAGAATAAACCTCAGTTTCACTTAGGCAGTAAAATCCTAATGATTTATTTGCTGCATTAATGTATTAATTTTGCCACATGACAAACTGGGGCCAGACTGCCCTGTTGACAAAAATAGTTTTATAACGTAAACCAAACCGAAGAATCCGAAGTTACTGATCAATTTAATTTCCCATTTAATGGGAGCACTACCTTCTTCGGATTTTAGAAAGAAACCCTCATTTCGTATTGTTTCGTGTTGTTGTTCGTTTTCTAGCCACTTTTCATGAGCCTTCACGAATCGTGTTTGGTTCTTGGTGAAGCGAATGTGTAGAAACAGTTGGCCCACTTTAACAGCAACACTTGGCGGCCGTGGGAGATATGGGATGGAGCTCTGCCATACGACAACTCGACCGTAACGTGGTACTACTCCGGCTACAATTTCTTTGTCGTCATCATATCTACGGAGGAAATTGCTGTCAATTTGTACTTCACTGTTACAGACGAGTAAAATAAAGTTCAGCATTAGAAGAAGTAAAGCTGGTTTATATCTTCAAAAATTATGTAATGAATATTCAATATTTTACTGTATTTATGAGACTCGGTGGAAGGGAGAAAGGAAGCAAAGAAGGAAGGGAGGAAAGGAATAAGGAAAAGAAGAAAGAAAGGATAGGAAAGGAAAGGGCGGGAAGCAGAAAATGTGGGCAAAAAGAAGAAAAGATAGAAAAAAGGTACGAAGGAAGGGAAGAAAGAAGTGAAGATGGGAAAAAAGAAGGTAGGAAGGATGGGAAGGAGAAAGGAAAGAATAAAGGAGAGCAAAAGTAAGGGAAGTATGGATGGAAGGAAGAACAGGAAAAGAAAAGAAAAGAAGCAAGAGGAAAGATAGCCCAAAGAAGGAAGGAAGCAATGAAGGAGGGAAGGAAGGGAGAAAGAGAGATAGGGAAAAAAGAAAAGGTAGAAGGAAGGAAGATAGGAGAAAGGAAAGAAGGGTGGGAAGAAGGAAGGGAAAAAATATAGAAAAAAGAATGTTGGAAAGAAGGAAGGAATGAAGTAGGACAAGAAAAAAGTAAGGAAATAAGGTACAAAGTCAGAAGGGAACAAGAAAAAAATAAGGAAATGAATGATGAAAAGAAGAAAGGAAGGAAAAGATGGAAGGAATGAAAGATTAAAAGGATGGAGGAAAAAAATGAAAAAAAAAACACTTAAATAACTACATTATACTTTCCTACAAAATTTAGAGACTTACAAGTACAAATCCCCATAATTATTCTTTCTCCATTTTTCATTCAAATAAATCAGCATAGACACCTCATCATCCTCAGGCTTAGTGTCAGCATGCACCTTCGGGGAGTCTCCACAACGCACTATATGACCAACAACTTTATATGGGACATACACACCCACCCCTCCCTCTGCAAAGTCCATGACAACTTTCTGCAGCTGTTTGCCAACTATGCTTTCAGAAAACTCGACAGCATTACTCTCGCTAGACCAGGCAATGTTGTTAGGGTTGACCTGTTTCTGACCACCTTCGACATCAGTTTCGGCTATCTGGTAAGACCATGAGCCAAGTCTATAAGCTGCCAGACCACGTAGCATCTGCAGGTGGATAGTCATTAGCACATCATTGTATATTGCAATCTTGTAGCCAGTTTTCGTGAGGTACTGCTTGAAAAGTTTGGCTTTGACATCCAGATGGTCAACAAGTGAATGCTTAATTAAAAACACAGAAACGTTTAGCCATTACTGTAGAAAGACTCAAAGATCTAATTAATTAATTAACAAACTCATAGTGTAATCAAGCGTGGTGTGGGGGCCCTTGTTGACTGTTGTCATTATTTGTCGACTGAGATATTATATTTATATTGAATATTTATAGAATGTTCTGGAAAATTCCATGTCTATAACAATGACAGTCTCCAAAACATGTAACAACTAGTAAGAATAACTTTTGTTTTATTTGAGATAGAATAAAAAAATCAGCCACCGTTGCCGTTGGAGGCTTTAGTATTTAACACTATTAATTTTCCCATTGATTCTTAATCTGCATTTTCAGTTACGTTTTCTAATTTTCTGGGCGATAAGGCCGTGGCTGATGGGGGCCCCTAACTGTCGGGGAGCCCATAGTTTTTTAACTAATCCTACCCAATGAGCGTTACGCCACTGCTGGCTTTCACCTCCAAGTCCGTGTTCGACTCTATAGCTACGGACTCATGTGAAAAGAGTCAGTCATTCCGACAGTCAATGCTCTGCCGAAAGTCGTGGCCGTTTTGTCCGGGATAATAAATAGTACATAATAATAATAATAATATGTGCTTTATTAAAATCTTCCTTGCAGCGTAAGCTGAATTACAAAGATATTACAATAAACAAAGGGCGCTTTCCATTTAATGGCCTGACCCGAATTATTTTCTCTGTATCAATGGAAAGATCTGGTCTATGTTTCTCAAATATCTACTGCGAAAATGGACCTCATTCTAATGTTATCTAAATTTTCCGGTCAGATAGGTCGGTAGCCCAAATGTTTTGTGTTCCATTCAACAATTTGACCGTTCTGACCGGTCTGGCCGTGTTAATGGAAAGCGCCCACAGTTAAGAAAGTAATATCACAATTCTTGTCGAGATAAAATAGTTTAGGCTATGTTTGTAAGTAAGTAAGCGCGTATAATGCTTTATGTGATCATATACACATTCCACATGTTATAATCTTCTTAATCTTTCGCACGGTTGATTCGCTTTAAATTAGAAAATATATTCTCTTAAGTGTTCCTTTCTGACCTTTTATTATTTTGCTTTACATCGAAGACAAAATATACTAGTACAAAAATTACTTAATGGACAGTGATTACAAGTGAAACACAAATGTTATGATTGAACAGCTGGATGATTGCATCATTGCAGGTATGTTTGATGTTTTCACAACAAGGGCATCTCTGTCTCAACAATGTGTAATTTTATAAGCTACGATTTTCCAAGTTTGTGTTAAAATAAAGAATGTAAAAGAGAAGAAAAATACACAACAGGCAAAGGGCCTTCGCTTTTCCTTCGCTCGAAACGTCGAATTTCGCTTTGTATTTTTCTGGTAGTTGCATCCCGACCAACGAAAGTTTGTTTAGAGACCTTACGATTGACGTTTACGCCAAACGTCATACCGCTAACGAAGTTTCCGATTTTACAACTCTATTATGACAACTTCTACACCAGTTTTGAAATATATAAAAAAAACTATTAACTTGTGCCCTTTAGCAATGCCAATGATCATTATAGTCTTTCAAAACATGGTTTGGAAACTCCGCAAAAGTCTTTGAAGTCAAAGTCTTTGTTTTATCTTTTTGTTCGTGTTTATGCAATATTGTGCACAGTGCACGGTGAATAAACACATTGTATTTCAGTATAATGAACGAATCATCCAACAGAGACTTTTCAGTTCAGTCATTCAACCATGCTATTCAAATATTAATCAACCTAAAAACAAAGGATGTGCACGGTGTAAGGGCACGGCTCAACATAAAATCCCAGCTCATTAAAACCGCTTTGAAGTTTAGTAAGTTTCCAAACCATGTCTCGAAAGACTATGCAATGATTTGAGAAAGCAAATTAACCACTATATTCTATAATCACGTACTCACCAAAGCAGTAAATTAAGATTTGGCGTTGGAAGTCGACGTTTCGCATATACATTTCATACTTGAACTGCTACGGAGGCTTGTAGTCGTTAAAGCATGAAATTTATACGCCAACGTACCGTAAACTTCAAACGCTAAATCTTAATTTACTGCTTTGGTGAATACACGACTAGTGAGTACAGTGGGTGAGTATCGTGGTTAATTTGCTTTCTTAAATGTTGCTAAATACAACAAGTTTAATATTTTTAATATACTCTGATCAAGACGGGTGTAAAAGCTGTTATATTAAATAGAGTTGTAAAATCAAAACTTCGTTAGCGGTTCATTGACGTTTGCCTAGCCTGAGTGTCAGACACTCAGGCTAATGTTTGCCTTAAACGTCAATCTTAAGGTCACTATTATTGACACTACACCTACACCTGCAACAGATCAGTTCAAGATTATATGTTGCTGAAACCGTTTAAGTATAGGTAGCTAGATATGAAATGCAATTGTTGTATGAATCTTGTCAACTATAAAAATATTAAAATATATAGAAACTTCAAGAACCCCAGAACGGAAATACATAACGGCAATATTGTTCATTTTAAAGTGGATTTCTCGGAGATCTGCCGATCTTTAAAATATTACAGTATATAAAGTCCGCACTGCAATTGAATGTGTTGTGTTCTATTTTTAATTAACTATTCCGCTTTTGTCATTTTTGGTACGTGCAAATTAAAACAATCTACATAGCTAGATGCGCTGCCACTGGTTTGTATTTATTGTAATCTTAAAATCGAGTAAAAAACTAAACGAGAATTTTATACTTTCTAGTTTGTAATTTGATATCATGGGCAATTGTTTGGGTTTTGGACCTGGAGGTGTGATAAAAGAATCACTTGCTGCACGCTTCCAGTCTTTTCGCTATGGTGGGGAAACTCCTGGTGGTGGATGGTTTGCCTGTTGTCAGAGCAGAGGAGCCAAGGGTGATGATGAACTCTCAAAAGTGACAGTGTGCTTTGGAGTGTTTCTCGGTATATTGGGAATCTTACTCATTGCAGGGGGAGTTCTGGTTGACCACTACTCAAAAAAGCTTCAGGAGCCGATACTTTTCTATGTTGAAGATGTGACACAACATGAATTCTTGCCGACTTATCAACTCATGATTGCGATTGGAGTCTTTTTGTTCCTATCAGCCATCTGTGCCTGTTGTTTCGGTGCCCGAGGTGGTGACAAAGTTGCGGCCTGTTGCTTGCTGCTTGCTTTCATCATGGTCACTGTTGTGATTGTCCGCCTAAGCCACAGTATCAGCAAATTTGACAGCGAAAGAGTGGAGTTCGATATAAGGAAGAATATGATGGCTAAAATAAATAGCACCGCGGACCCCATTTTGGATTACATTCAGCAAAAATTGGAATGTTGCGGAGTAGAGGGCCCATCAGATTGGCAGCATAATATCACGTTCAACAATGAAACTGTTCCCGACTCTTGCTGTAAAGTTGAAACTCCCGACTGTGGACAGAATTACAGACAAAACAAAATATTTCTGGGTGGATGTCTGACCAACATGATGCACAAGATTACAACATATTTTCATTGGCAGATAAGCTTTCTGGCATTTTTCTGTCTCACTGCAATTTTTGTAATCTGCTTCTGTTGTTTTATTAATGCTTGTAGCTACTAGAATGTTGATGTTGACAATCTTCTTTGATTTTTACCTCACTTTTAATTGTTTTTCTAAAAAGTACTGCTGGAATGATTAAGAATGACGTTTACAGTTTTTTTCATATCTCATCTTATTCTCAAGTTATCGCACTTTCTATATTTTGTGTTGTGACGTCGCAAGTTTAACTGATCATGGCAATAAAAAGGAAGTCTGATATCTTGGTGAGTATTTAATAAAATTCGATGAAACTTGGTACACTTAGTGGGGTACCCATATGAATATTTTTGGCAGGTCATGTGGTTATCATGGCAACACACTAGACCCCAGTCTCTCATATCTTCCTTTTCAAAAATTTCCTCCTGTAGACCTACTGCAGAAAATGTTTGCATGTTATAACGGTTTAAACTGATCACAACACCTAGACGTATTATAGTAATAAGCGATAATTGCCGAAATTGCTATTTATTTCGGTGGAAATGGATCATATAGAAATTGGAAGAAAAGGGACTGGGGATAGGTGTGTTGCCATGATAACCGTATAAACAAGCCAAGTTGTTCAATTCGTTGCACTCACTTAGTGTGACAAGTTTCATTGAAACGATCATGCATCAAGATATCAGATGTTCTTGTTATTGCCACTATTTCGAGTCATACTAGTAACGTCAAAACTCAAAATATAAAAAGTGCGATAACTTGGGAGTTGGGAATGAGATGAGATACGAATAAACTGTAAACGTCATTTAGCAGTACCTTTTAATGAAACAATAATAAAAGATGAGGCAAACATTTCGTTCCATAAGCACTTTGAATTATTGAAAGTAAATTCTTGCACTAAAATAAAATATATTCTGAAAAAAATTCTCAATTGTTGTATGAATGTTGTCATTAGAGGTGTGCGTCGGATCGGAATGGCCTCCCAACCTCGTTCCCAGGCTCTTCCCTCCTCAAAAAGAGGGAAGAACGAGGTTGGTGGCCTCCTTGAATACGAAGTTTTGTTCATGTTCTGAATCCGATCCGGTCCGAAGCTGAAAACGTAATATATACTACTATATATACATGAACTTACGGTTACAGCTCAACAGCTGGCCTCTGTAGCTCAGTTGGTTAGAGCGCTGCACCGGAATCGCAGGGCCGTAGGTTCAATTCCTACCAGAGGACCTTGTGCTGCATTTTTCGCAGTCGTTCCTGGTCAGGTCTTAAAATGTATATATATATATATATATACTCACTTGGATTACAAACCCTAAGAACAGCTCAAATATTATCACCACCAAGTGAAGTGCAAGGAACCAGATCACTAAAAAATATACCTTCCATACAATTACGTCATTATATCAATGTCTCGTTCTTTCAAAAACTCACTGCGTAGCCACGACACGTAGCCACTAAAAATATACCTTCCTTACAATTACCATAGAAAGCCTAAACAAGCGGGTTTTATTAAATAAAATCCGTAATTAAAACGCTGCGTGCACGATTCTAACAGCAATTTTATTGCTTATTGCATACTCAAACGTTATAATTACGGATTTTATTTAATAAAAACTCCGCCGGCACTGCGTAGCCATTAGCCACGTAGCCACCGATATTTCTAGTGATCTAACGGGTCTTCAAAAGTGGACGGGAATTCTGCAATCGCTCCCCGTTTTGTTTTATTTTTAACGCTCTTATCATTTTTGGTACGTACAAAGGAGGGTCTGGAAAGGACTTTGGAAAGTCTATACGTACAAAAGCATAGCTAAATGCTGGTTTATATTTGTTGTATTTTAATGTTTTAAATTGCTAAAATCAAATGAAAAACTAAACGAGAATTTCCTACTTTTTAGTTAACTTGATATGATGGGCAATTGTTTTGGTTTTGGTTCTGAAGGTGTAAGAGCAGGATCGCGTGCTGCACGCTACCAGTCTCATCACTATGGTGGAGAAACTCCTGGTGGTGGATGGTTTGCCTGTTGTCAGAGCAGAGGTGCCAGGGGTGATGGTAAAGTCTCAAAAGCGACAGTGTGCTTTGGACTGTTTCTCGGTATTTTGGGTATCCTATTCATTGCAGGGGGAGTTATAGTTGGCTACTACCCAAAGAAGCTTCAGGAGCCAATATTTTTCTATGCTGAAGATGCCACACAACATGAATTCTTGCCAACTTACCAACTCATGATTGCGATTGGAGTCTTTCTATTCCTATCAGCCGTCTGCGCCTGTTGTTGTGGTGCCAAAATTGCAGCCTGTTGCTTGCTGCTTGCTTTCGTCATGGTCATTGTTGTGGTTGGCCGCCTAAGCCACAGTATCAGCAAATTTGACAGCGAAAGAGTGGAGTCCGATATAAGGAAGAATATGATGGCTAAAATAAATAGCAACGCGGACCCCATTTTGGATTACATCCAGCAAAAATTGGAATGTTGTGGAGTAGAGGGCCCATCAGATTGGCAGCATAATATCAAGTTTAACAACAAAGCTGTTCCCGACTCTTGCTGTAAAGTTGAAACTCCCAACTGTGGACAGAATTTCATGCCAGATGACATATTTCGGAGTGGATGTCTAACCAACATGGTGCACAAGACTACAACATATTTTCATTGGCAGATAAGCTTTCTGGCATTTTTCTGTCTCACTGCAATTTTTGTAATCTGCTTCTGTTGTTGTATTAATCCTTGTAGCTACTAGAATGTTGATGTTAACTATCTTCTTTGATTTTTACCTCACTTTTTATTGTTTTTCTAAAAAGTACTGCTGGAATGATGAAGAATGACGTTTACAGTTTTTTCATATCTCATCTTATTCTCAAGTTATCGCACTTTCTATATTTTGTGTTGTGACGTCGCAAGTTTGACTGATAATGGCAATAAAAAGGAAGTGTGAATCTTGGTGAATATTTATAATAAAATTCAATGAAACTTGGTACACTTAGTGGGTGCACCCATATGAATATTTTTGGTAGGTCATGTGGTTGTCATGGCAACACATTAGACCCCAGTCTCTCATATCTTCCTTTTCAAAAATTTCCTCCTGTAGACCTCCTGCAGAAAATGTTTGCATGTTATAACGGTTTAAACTGATCACAACACCTAGACGTATTATAGTTTATATTTATTTCGGTGGAAATGGATCATATAGAAATCGGAAGAAAAGGGACTGGGGATAGGTGTTTTGCCATGACAACCGTATAAACAAGCCAAGTTGTTCAATTCGTTGCACTCACTTGGTGTGCCAAGTTTCATTGAATTTTATTGAACGATCATCAAGATATCAGATTTTCTTGTTATTGCCACAATTTCGAGTCAAACTAGTGACGTCACAACTCAAAATATAGAAAGTGCGATATATATATATATATATATATATATATATATATATATATATATATATATATATATATATATATATATATATATATATATATATATATATATTCTTTAGGGTTATACGAATAAACTGTAAACGTCATTCTTCATCATTTGAGCAGTACCTTTTAATAAAACAATAAAAGATGAGGCAAACATTTCGTTCCATAAGCACTTTGAATTATTGAAAGTAAATTCTTGTACTAAAATAAAATATACTCTGAAAAAAATTATCAATTGTTGTATGAATGTTGTCATTAGAGGTGAGTGCGTCGGATCGGAATGGCCTCCTTGAATCCGAAGTTTTGCTCACGTTCTGAATCCAAATCCGATCCGTTCCGAAGCTGAAACACGTAATCCGATCCGATCCAATCCAATCCGAATTTTTTTTAATTAAATCCGATCCGATCTGAAATAACGTATCTGTGATCAGATCTAACTGAAGAGTATAATACATAATTATATAACTTCAATATACAATTACTTTATGGTTTCCGTGTTTGGATGGCCTGATCCAAACACTTGGGAACGTTGCTCGACGCGGGAATGTTGCGAGAGTTAAGAAAAGCGCGCGAAATCACGAGCCGAAAATTGCTTTATAAAATAACAACACAGTTTAAAATTCCCGCGAAGGCACTTTAAATTTCCGTGTTTGGATGGCCTGATCCAAACACAGGTTTCGACCAATCAGAGCACTCGTTATATACATGTTATTTTATAATGATCTATCACCATGCTAAAAACAAAAATTACAAAATCATGGCAGACTGATAACGACAGAAACATGCGTTGATTTGTTTTGAGAATGTAAAGCCAACAAAGAAACATATATTTTATTAGAGGTGTACAAATCCGATCCGATCGGATTCGTTCGGATTTCGGAACAAAAATATACATTTCGGATCGGATTGATAAAGTTGTTTCGTAGTCGGATCAGATCGGACATCGATATTCGAAATAAAATGAATTAATTATCCACGCATTATCGCAAGAATTAATTACCCATGCATTTATCAAAGCATTATCGCGGTTGTCGCTGCATTTTTCGTTTGATACTTCAATTGGACGAGACTTTGTCAGCTTTTTGACATGTATATCTTGTTTTTATATTTATTTGGTTAAACGTTTCAACTTGAATGAGAAAGTTATTTTGTTAAAGGATTCTTCGGATCGGATTGCCGAAATTCTGAAAACTCGGATCGGATCGGATTAGCCAATTTCGGATCGGATTTTAAAAATTAGCTAATTGTCGGATTCTAAACGTCCAATCCGATCCGATGCACACCTCTAATAATTATGTATTCTTATGAAGAATAATCCGTATATAAAACATCAGCACAGATAATGGATTAATGGGAAGCGAGAACAGGGTAAACTAACATTTTTCAAATAAATGGTACTTGAAGAATGGATGAAGGATGATACAAAGACTATGGGCGATCCAGATTGTTTTAAATATCCATGGTCGATCCGACGGAAAAACTACCAAAATCCAATCCGACAGAAAAAAACAACAAAATCCGATCCGAATACGTAAAATTTGGTCCGAATCCGATCCGCACATCTCTCCTGGCTCGGTCATCAATAAAAATATAGAAACTTCCATAATCCCTGAACGGAAATAGATGTTGACAAACAAAAAACGGCAATATTGTTCATTCTAAAGAGGATTTCTGGGGAAACAATAATAAAAAATTCGTTTCAAATATGTACTTCATGAGGGGAAAATGTGAATTCACATAACTCTCTATAATGGAGTATTTATCAAGTTTTCTCATAAGTCTGACCAAAAACATCGCAGGTTCGAAAGCAATATCGAAAATCGAAATTCCAGGAAATATATATTGGATATTCCAGGAAATTGAGTATTTGGTATCGTATCCGGCCACTGGTTTTATCATTGATGATTGATCTGCCCAAACCCATCCTTAAAATATTATATTACAGTATAAAGCTCGTCCTGCGATCGAATGTTTTGTGTTTTATTTTAATCATTAAAAACGCTTTTGTCATTTTTGGTACGTGCAAAAACATAGGCTAGCTAGACGCTGGTATTGTATTTTTATGTTTTAAGTTGCTATTAAAATCAAATGAAAAGCTAAACGAGAATTTCATACGTTTTAGTTAACTTGATATCATGGGCAATTGTTTGGGTTTTGGACCTGAAGGTGTGAGAAAAGGAGCATGTGCTGCACGCATCCAGGCTTGTTGCTATGGTGGAGAAATTCCTGCTGGTGGATGGTTTGCCTGTTGCCAGAGGAGAGGTGCCAAGGGTGATGGTAAAGGCTCAACAGTGACAGTGTGCTTTGGACTGTTTCTTGGTATTTTGGGTATCTTATTCATTGCAGGGGGAGTTATGGTTGGCTACTACCCAAAGAAGCTTGAGGAGCCGATACTTTTCTATGTTGAAGATGCCACACAACATGAATTCTTGCCAACGTATCAGCTCATGATTGCAATTGGAGTCTTTTTATTCCTATCAGCCGTCTGTGCCTGTTGTTTCGGTGTCGGAGATGGTGACAAAGTTGGAGGCTGTTGCTTGCTGCTTGCTTTCATCATGGTCATTGTTGTGGTTGGCCGCCTAAGCTACAGTGTCAGCAAATTTGACAGCGAAAGAGTAGAGTCCGATATAAGGAAGAATATGATGGCTAAAATAAATACCGGTAGCACGGACCCCATTTTGGATTACATTCAGCAAAATTTAGAATGTTGTGGAGTAGAGGGACCATCAGATTGGCAGCATAACATCAAGTTTAACAATGAAACTGTTCCCGACTCTTGCTGTAAAGTTGAAACTCCCGACTGTGGACAGAATTACAGACCAGATAACATATTTCTGGGTGGATGTCTGACCAACATGATGCACAAGATTACAACATACTTTTACTGGCAGATAAGCTTTCTGGCATTTTTCTGTCTCACTGCAATTTTTGTAATCTCCTCCTGTTGTTGTATTATTTTTGCTAATTGTAGCAGCTCAGGCCCCTATACTTTACTAAAATAGTGTTAAGCCTTAGTTTGTTCGGGCCGAAGCTGCACAATAGTTATAATATATAATTCAAAATAATTATTTAAAATATTATACCTCGACTTTAAACCATTCAATTAAAAAAGGTGCAATAATTCAAGATTTTTAGTTGTGACAGGGTGCGATAATTCAATATTTTTAGTTGTACATGACTGGTATGCCAATGATTATAATAGAAGTACGCAAATTATCGCACCCTGGCACCATGTGCTGATGTGAATTTTATAGTATTTCAATCTATTCCATTTCCATGATCTTGCAATGTAGCATGAGATACAATTTATATACATTGTAGCTAAACATTGTTACCGTATATTAATGCTTGTTATAGAGTTTGACTGAAATGTTTTAACTCATTAACTGGCAATACGCCCGGATGCGCCCTGAGATTGGCAAGTGGGTAACTGGCAATGCGCCCGCATACGCCCTCAAATGACACCTCAACTTGCGGGCATGATATTTGAGCACGTGTTTATCGGGTTGCCTAGCAACGGATACGAAAATAGAACGCGAAATTTGAGCTTTTCAACGGTGTATCATGCAAGAAAATCGGCCAAAAACTCGCAAAGTTTTTCAAGTTTAAAACCTTAGTTTTTCGAAAATAATGAATAATGGCGATATTGTTGCAAAGAAAGATTTCACAGCAAGTTTTAAAAGAGAAAAAAGAAGACGTTTTTGAATGATTTACAACGAAAATTTGGCATGAAAGGAAAGCGAATGTATTGACGTTTTGGGCCAAGTTCTTCTGTGAACCATGCGCAAGATTTTCAGCCAAAAAGATGAGGATTTCTCCAAACTTTATTAAAAATAGAAGTCGGAAATCACAAGAAAGATGAACACGGAACTCAAGTGAGCAGATACGATTTTTTAAAGGGTATTTTTGAGTAGAAATATGCGATCAAACACTCACAAAATTCGACCGCATTAATGTTGGTTGAATCTAGTTTAAAGTTATCTTTTTAGACGAACTGTTTATGCAAATTTGGGCGCAACTTTGACTGTTTTCGTGACCCCATTGTTGGTCTTCTTGTTCAAGTTGTTATTTTAGCTATAGTATATTTCAAACGACACTTACTGTGTGCGTACGTGACCTTCTTGACCTTTTTGGCAAGAATACTTCGAGTATTAAATTACACTAAATAAGTAGGATATTCCAAAATCACCGTTATATCTATTTTCATCAATTAAAGTGTTAAAATGACAACTCGTTTCAGACATATTGTGGTTTAAAATAAGTGTATTGAATAAACGCGCTTGCATGCCGCGTGCGAATATTCAAAAAGTCCGTACTTGAATTGTAAAGCTTTCAAAATGCATTTTTACTGTTTTTTTATATCCCCTATAAAACTTTAAATCGATAAAGCAGATAATAACGTTGATGCAACATCATTTTGTAGTAACTACACGTTGAATCAGAAGGAAAAGTTATCAAAATAGGTCGCGACGGTTGTTTGCAAAATGTTGCTTCTCCCTGAAATGGCTTCCTTTGTGGGAAGCCATGAAATTGAAGTCCTAACAAAAACTAACCTTAGCAGTTCTTTTGGGCCCATCGCTCCCTTATTTATCATGAAATCGCTTCACTAGAACATTTTTAATAATGTCTATGGGAAACTTTGTAATTTTCTGAACTAAAAGTTTATGGTTTTGAGGTGTTTATTTTATAAAATAGCACGCGCAACAAAATGGCACTAATGTGGTTTCTCACGTCTGACAAACAACCAAAGATGAAAGTTCTTATTTCACCCTTTTATAGCTATGTGGAATACCTGAATATTAGGTTATCTTTTTCATGTGAGGATATAGATAACATTTCTACACAATAGTCCTTATGAAGGCTTATTTCAAACTAAAAAAATGAGATTGTTTTTCAGAGCCAGACTTCAAAAGAAACCGCCTGTCTGACATTTTATAGCAGCCTACATTGGCGCGCAAAATAATTTTGGCTTTTAAACCGTTGCTTTCCCAATAGAAGCATGAAAATATTGAGCTAAAAGTCTTACCTGACATGTGTTTAAAGTGTTTTTCTCTTTACGATGCTTTTCAGTGCTTTGAGTACAAAAGTGAATAGCTTTTAGTTTTGTCACCGCAGAGTGCCTTTCAAAATGTCGGCCTGTCATTGTCTGTGTTAAAAACACCTCAGAAAATTCCCATTTTCTCACCTTCCCATCCTTGGTTTATATTAAAATAAATAAATTTAAGCACTATGTGTCTTTTTAAATATATTTGAAGCAATCAAAAAACTTTAAAGATGTACAAACACTGTGTTTTGGCTTGCACACTTTGTTGAACTTGAACACTTAGTTACTGTTCTAAATTTCATGTTGTAAACAAGATGCCCCAAAAAAGCAAAGAAGTAATTTTTAAATTTTTTGATAATTTCATAATTCATATCCCAAAAGATGAAAATTGGTTGTAATATAGATATGTATTAATTTAGTAAATGATTTTTTTTTTGTTTTTATATAAATTTGTGGAGATATTGCCCCTTTAGGTGATGAGTGACATGAAAAACAAAGTGTCACTGCTTTATAAATAAAAATACTGACTGAAAAAACTAATGATATATATAGGTATGCAAGGACATCTAAACTAAATTTGGTCAATCATATATCATTCATGTTTGGTTGAAAAGATCAGACTTTTTTATTCAATTGTTTCTGAGATATTGGCATTTTGGTGAAAGCTTGGAATTCAATCATGAATTCGCCATATTGCTTGCCACTTTAGGGGGTGGTAACATTGTAACAGCTTGCCAGTTAATGAGTCTAGTCATCAATCAAAACCTACCTCACGCAGTTATCGATTGGATGGCACTGTACAGCGCCCTGATTTGGCTAAGTGAAACCACCAAATACTTGTTACAAACAGTATTATTCTCAACCTATTATTTGTCATTATTTTCAAGAGAGGTAACCAAGGGTGGCCTGGATCCGATGGTGCACCAGGATCTAACGGTGCTCCAGGACCTGAGGGTGCACCAGGACCTAAGGGTGCACCAGGACCTCCAGGACATCCGGGATCTGCCAGCAATGTTGGACCTGTCATTTATTATACAGATCTGGATAAGAAGAGTGAAAAGTACGTTTTCAATTCATGATCTATATCATATTACAACTTTCTGTAAACTATGTCACATTGTCTAGTATACAAAATAACAGTAACTCCGAATAACATTTTGAGTTTTAATCAACGTTTCGACTAGTTTGTAGTCATCCTCAGGATTAATAATTATTAATCCTGAGGATGATTATTAATCCTGAGGATGACTACAAACTAGTCGAAACGTCGATTAAAAATAAAAAATGTTATTCAGTCTATTCAGAGTTACTGTTATTTTGTATTTTCTTAAAATTTGAGTAGTTCCCGTAATTATTGTCTAGTATATAGTCTCGCTTTCATGATTTAGAGTTTCAGACATGACTTTAGAGACTCGGCTTACAACAAACGTGTCCTTTTAACGTGTCACCAAAACGATAGATAAAATTTTCTAAACCAAGCCAATTAATAAATAAATCATAATTTTAGAACCATTGTTGCTAATTTACATTATATTTTCATTTCTTGTATTGTAAATTTTATATCTTGCTATGTTTTAACAAATTATAATAAAACTTTTATGGAACTCTACAGACCGTATTCTAAAAGCTCACTCACACTCAATGAGTGGAGGTTCAATCTGAGCTTCTCTTGAGTGTCAATGCTGTTTTTGAATAGCTGGAGGGAGAGTAGTCACATAGTAAGGTACGACACTAACCCTCCAGCTATTCAAAAACAGCATTGACACTCAAGAGAAGCTCAGATTGAATCTCAACTCATTGAGTTGTGAGTGAGCTTTTAGAATACGGGAGTCTGTCTCGATCATATCTGATTTGCGTTTGTCTGAATTCAGCACTCAGACTACTTAGCTACAAGGAAAGATTATTATAGAACCCTATCCAATCCAATACGCTTGCCTTTCAAATGACGTGAAATGTTTCGTGTTCTAAGTTCAGTATGTCTTGCAGCTGTAATAGCTCAATGGTAGGAGTCCTACGTCATTCAATGAAAGCCGGTCTTCAACTCTGCACACAAGTTGGATGGAGAAACATCGCTTTGGATATCAATCCACCACATTGCACGAAGGACGCAAATGTACCTGAACGTAATCTACAAGCTTTCTATTATGGGAACCCGGGAATTATGTTCCAGTTTAACAGTGATATAAAACCAATTGTGAATCCTTCAGACTATAATGCTAGTATTACTGCAGGTTTGTTGAATGTTTTCATTTATTGGATTTATGTATATGTATATAGCCTATATACACAAAAGTGGCGGGTACTAAATTTCTATATTGGCTGACCACAATTTAAATACAACGATCCCTTAACCTTGACTATCCGTAACCACACAACCCTGACTATCCCCAATCCTATAATATAATGACAATCCTCTAACTCTAATTCTAACCCTAATATTTAACCTAGTCCTTACCCTGTATCGTAATCCTCATAAATTAAAATGCTAACCCGAATCGTAACTTAGATCTTTCGTTTATTAAGAAATCCTGCCTCTCAATTCAAAGCCTCTCTATGTCGAAGCTGTAATGCGGCAAGCTTATAATTTTACTGGAATGAACTACGTCAATGTCACTGGCATTCCGGAAACATTTTGGCAAGATAGGGATTGGAGTATCACAGCGTTGGTGAAGTTTGGTGATATTTCGGAATCAAATAGTGCCAAAGGTAACCAATACTATGATGTGGCAATGTTGGGAATTGGCACAAATATTGGATCTGTTCAAGACGAACTTCATTTGGGCTTTAGAGGGCGGAAACGAGATAAAACATCACATTTTGTAAGTACCAATAACCGTGCTCCCCAACGACAGCATGTTTAAGGTAATTTTATCTAAGGAGTTTCCTGTTTGAAAAATTGACTACGGGGTATATTGGTAACACTGTGGTAAGTTGATGTGCACTTCACCTCTACGACCGCGATTCAGCTATATGCACTTGTCTGGTTATCAAGGCCGGCAAGAGCCAACCACGGGCCCCGGGACAGCATGACGATTGGTGAACACGGGCCCCCTGTCCCTCTCGACTCTCCCGCTGGCTATTTTTAATCGCAATCAACGAGAGAATTGCCAGCGAATTACTTGCAAGAAAACGCTGCATAACTGATAAAAACGCAATGTGAACGATGTTCAGCTAACTGTTTTTGCTGAGAAAACGATCGAAAAATCGTTTGGTACGTTTTACGTTCGATGGCGACGATCAGCGGATAGTGTGCAAGGATAGTGGACGTATTTCATTTAGGACAAACATAAAGCGATGATAAACAATACGAATATTTTACCGATATTTCCGGGCCCCTCTGAGCACTCCGGGCCCTGGGCATTTTGTCCCCCCCCCTCTCGCCGGCCTTGCTGGTTATAATTTCCCCTCATTCACACAGGCGTACCGAAGGGCCTGAATGCCTTACATTTCCAGTTATAGCTAGCTTTCGTGTTTAATTATACGGCTCTGCGGAGTAGAGTGTAAGCTTGAGCAATTTTTAAGTAGAATTGCCTGATTTTTAAGTATAGTCTGGCTGCAGCTCCCGAAGTGATTCGCAAATTGACTATAAATGGCATTGAGATACTATTATGAAACTATGAGAGCAATGATTCTTCCACATGTTACCATTGCAGTAGGTGTATATCGAGTGTATAAGTGTTGATGTTATGTATTTCTCAATTTAACATTTTCATAGGTGATTTTAATATAAATTAGTTGAATGAAGCCAATAGAAGGCCTTTATATAATTTCTTTATCAATGATCATAACTATAGACAATTGATGTCTAGATCATATTTATAGAAATTTACCAGAGTCACAAGCTAAGTCACACATATTGGAAACATTCCTCTGATCATAAAGCAGTATGTGCATTGATTAATTGCTTTTATTAAAGCAAAACCAAAGTAATAGTGGCTGAGAGTAATAATGGCATAAAGAGCAGAGATTCAGCTTCAGATTGGAATATCAATACGTATAGTACAGTTGCAACCCGAGTCATAATTATTAACTTGCAGTATATAACTTTATATCCTGGGGGGGGGGGCGAGGGTGTGCTCCCTTCTTCATCCACCCTGATGTCTGCAACTGAATGTCATTGCCAAGAACACCAGGTGAGCAATTTTATACCCCCCTGGCCTTTCCCTACCTCATACTATATTGTCTTACAATCAACAACAACCATATGTCATAATGCCTAATGGATCTTATTAATAGCACACAATGTACAATTAAACTAAACCTACTATTCTGTTTATTGGATTTTCTGCCACGAAAAAATATTATGCAAACCCTTGTGACAGTGCAATCACCACGAGCAGATGCATGTACGCTTAGCGTACCTATTTTTATACACGAGTTAACTATTTTGTATGTTCCTCTTCCTCATAAGGGTAATTAGATTAGGAAAGTCCATTTTATTTTCAGAAATGTTCTTAAAACCCTTTCCCAGTTGTACCCATTTATGTTTTGTGTTTCAGGAAGTTTTGTTTGAGCTGAATAACGACAATTTTAAGTGGGGTAGTATCAAAACTAATAAATGGCATCACGTTTCTTGGACGTCTCAGAAGAATCTGCAGGATAGTACTGAGTCAAGGTGAGAAACAAACCTGATTGCTTTTAGTTTGACCAAAACAATGCTGGTTTACTACAGGATCTCCAGTTTCCTCTTTTAGTAACACTGGATGACTAGTATATTATAAGCGATAGTCCTCTAGCGAGAACAGCTTAGACTATTTAATATAAACAAGACGCCAGCTCAGGCATTCACTCCGCTGGGGGATATAGTTAATATGCACGAAATGGGCGCAGTATCAGCACGCAGGGGCGGATTCAGACCGTTGCAACCGTAGCATATGCTACGGTCAGATTTTCCCTGAGATATATTTTTCCAGGTTGTACCTTTTTTAAAGTTATTAAAAACTAAAACGTTAGACTATTTTTAATTGCCGTTATTTTCAATTTTTCATTGAAACTTGGTGCAATTTTTTTAAAATTTACTAAATCATATTGATACAATTTTATCGAGTTTTTATTTCATTTTGGATAATTAAATTCGGGTTTTTCTCAAATTTCCGCCCGAAATACTGCCGGTATTTGCGGGTTTTGCACTAGTACTATATCACATCGTTCTGAAGTCGTAGCATTTGCTTCATTGTGATTGGCTTGCTTCGTCTAACCGTAGCAAACCAATCATAGCGCTGTATTTGGAAATTTTTGCAGTGGTCAGATTGAAACTGACCGTTGCAAAAATTCGCAAATACAGCGTGCTGATTGGTTTGCTACGGTCAGACGAAGTAAGCCAATCAGAATGAGGCAAAATGCTACTGTTTGCAACAGTCGCATCGACTTTAGAGCGATGCTGGCTTGTTATTGTCGTGTCGGCTCCTCGTTGTAATCGAATAGTCGGTAAATTTTAATCGCCGCTCGTTCCAAGGAGAAAGATATGGCGGCTTCTACATGACTCCACGATCTTCTGTGTATAATGAACGAATGTAAACGTGTTTCATTTAACGAAAAGGTGCGCGAAAGAATTCTGATCGAAAGCTTTTGGTGTGCGATTATTGGCATGATTTGCATTTCCCGCGATGTGAACTGTGAAGACAGCGCTGTTTGAATCACCTCCGTGTCAGGTCAGTCTCATGAATAGTATATTAAATATGTAAATAACATATCGAATTTTACACAGTTATGCGTCTCGAATATATTACCATATATTTGCTGATGAAACGTATCATTATAAAAATGCAGAACAATATCAATAGCCACTCACACTATTTGATAGCCATTGGCATGCCATGTGTGTTTATATTAAGAAATATGTTAGTTAATCCCCTATATATTTTATATCTTAGACTTTGCTCATGTAATTATTAGTTGTAGACTTGTAGTCTATAAAGACTAGTGAGTAGTGTAAATGAAATTTATAGAAATAGTTACACTCCGATATATTATATTGTAGTTTACATGTATACTAACAGAGTTTAGAATTACAACAGCTGAGCCTGCTTCCTGGGATAACGTATCATAAATATATGGTTAGATGTTTCAAATCCATGTATTGTATACCTTACTTGTATTAAAATTCGCGTCGTATACTCATTTTCGTTCAGCTTTAAATTCGCGCATTCCAATTTCACGAAACTTGTTCGCGCAGCTTTAAATTCGCGCAAGTAATTTTCCGTGTTGGTTCCTTTTGGTTGAGTGTCCCTATATGTCGTGTGTCGTGTGTCGTGGGTTAAAAGTCGTGTGTCGTGGGTAAAGTCGTGGGTAAAGTCGTGGGTAAAGTCGTGGGTAAAGTCGTGGGTCATAAAATGTGCTAAAAACGCATTTTTTCATATTTTTATTTTTAATATTTTTTCGTACTTTTTCCTTTTATGCGCTAGATAAATACAGGAAAATTTAACGCAACAAATCTCCAGTAATAAAATAATTTCTTATCTTGCTGTTATCTATAGTATAACAAGTAAGCGTTTCCATTTCGTATAGTCTAATAAGTCTATAAATGTATTGTTTGATGATAAAATGTCCTAAGTTATAGGATATTAAGATATAAGTTTATTAGCTTTGGAAGTGTTCAGTAGTCCCTATCACGAACGTCGCGAATAACTACGTCGATTGCATACTGTCTTATGCAAACATATTGAGCTATAAATTCTACGCTGTATAAGTGGCCAACGCTCGAGCCTCAAATTTTGCTATTTTATCTCCTAGAACAGCTAGTATATGTTCGTGGCCCTTAAAAGTGCGCGCTCAGAGCCGCTGTTATTTTGACAGAATATGATACCTCTACACTTTTCAGCCGTAATACAAATGCGCGGATTGTAATCACATATTGATGAATTATTCATATCGTTTAATTTAGCTTCAAAAACTTGTTTTGTTAAATGTAAACTGCGCAGCATGTTGCGTACATTATCAAAAAAAAAAAAGGTTGACTTTATTCGACTGAAATAAGCAAGATTTCCCGTTACATACATGATTTATACCAAGGCGGCTTTGCATGTGCTCTGCCTTTGGCAACTGACTATGACACCATTGCGCTCCGCGGGAACGAACACGAATAACATGTTTTTGAAGGCTAAATTAAACGATATGTATATGATTACAGTGCGCGCTGAAAATTACGGCTGAAAAGTGTAAAGGTATCATATTCTGTCAAAATAACAGCGGCTAGCGCGCTCGGTTGGCAATTAGCCCGACATCGCACAAATCATTTCGGGTTTCAATCGGGAAATCCCAAATCGTAGCAATTTATGGAATATTTCCGAACGCCACATACACATGAAATGTTTCGGTCAAGGGCCACGAACATATACTAGGTCTAGGAGATAAAATAGCAAAATTTGAGGCTCGAGTGGCCACTAATTATACTAGACACTGCAGCGTAAAATTCAGTATAGCCTCATATGTTTGTATCAGACATATCGGCATGAATCGACATAATTATTCGCGACGTTCATGAATTGATAGGGACTATAACACTTCCAAAGCTAATAAACCTATATCCTATAACTTAAACAATACATTTATACATCAAACAATACATTTATACTCTATAGGCTTATCAGACTATACGAAACGGAAACATAATCAAACATTTACTTGTTATAGCAGGTTATACTATAGATAACAGCAAGATAAGAAATTATTTTATTACTGGAGATTTTTGCGTTAAATTTTCCTGTATTTATCTAGTGCATAAATGGAAAAAGTACGAAAAAAATATTAAAAATAAAAATAATATCTTCGTGAAAAAATGCGTTTTTAGCACATTTTATGACCCACGACTTTACCCACGACTTTACCCACGACTTTACCCACGACACACGACTTTTAACCCACGACACACGACACACGACATATAGGGACACTCCTTTTGGTTTGATTAATAGAACTATAACAACAAATACTTCAATATTTGTCAAAACAAAATTCATGATAACAGTAAAGCATGGTTCACATATGCCTGCGGCATACCTGCGACTGTATCATTATGCCTCTACTTGCCGCCGAAATACCGGCAAAGTTGAACTCAAGTCAACTTTCCGCCGATGTAACTGTGGCACTGGAGGCAATCGGCGAACAAATGTTCACATAATTTACGTTTTAAAGCTACCATCGGCATCGTCGCCGGTACGTCGCAGGCATATATGTGAACCAGGCTTAAAGCGTATAAAGTTCAAACTTCAAAATGTATGGTTTTCATTTGCCTAATACAATAACAATAACTAATTTTATTAGCATACCATATATTATAGGTTCGTATATATGGTATTGCCTTACATTATATTATTTACTAACAACGAGTGAATATTACACCGCAAAGCTTTTCGCGTGGATTATATTTCCCGCAGTACTAAAATTTGCGCACCCAGCTCTGCGCGAATTCCTGCAGTATTGCTCGAATTTTAGTACAAATAAACATATACAAATAAACATTTTTCCTAATTGCCGTTGTGCTGCTGTTTCAAGATGATCTACAAATAAACATTTTCCCTATAACTTGGAGATAATCTATATACAGTACAGAAAATATTTCAGTTTCCTGACTGCCATAAGTTGTGCTGCTGCTTAGCCAGTAAACGTTGTCCCTAACTGTCGTTGGGCCGCTGTTTCAAGATGCATTTCATTTGAAAACTTTCGAACTACTGTTATCTTACTTTTTCAAGATAATCTGTTGTTCGAAGTGGTATGTTGATGAATAAATTTTGTAACTTTTGTGCGTTTTTTTTTTATTTTGGTGTGAAAAACAGCCACTTTTCTACAAATTTTAAATGTAATTTCGATGCTCAGAATACAGGAAATGGTACTTGCGGGCTTCAAATTTCAAAAATTTTCTGGGGGGGGCATGTCCCCAAACCCCCCTAGGTAGGGCGTGGCCTTCGGCCCCGCATGTTGATTTCATCCAAAATGCTACGGTCAGCTTGAGACGCTGAATCCGCCCCTGGCACGAAGATGCATTATAAGCAAGGTCTGCAATTATCACTTAAGCCGGTTTTCCACTTCAAGCGTACCGTACCGAAACGTATCAAAAACGTTTTTAAATTTCATAATTTCGTGAATGTTGATTGGTTAGTACTTCCGTAGTACGCCAAAAAGTTGACTTGCGACGAACTTTTCATTTTGATACGCGAATACACCCGGAAGTACGTGGATTTATAAACCTCTTTTCAATCTGCGCATGCTCACCAGTAAGTTTCGCTACGATACGGGCGAAGCACTGATCTGGGGCGAAGTGGAAAACCGGCTTTATTTACTGAGACCGAGGGAAACAGTGTGTTTTGTGGAGCCGAGACCGCCATAGTATATAAGTGTCAAAGAACGAATAATTCACAAGTTATTGGAGTGAACTTAATTTGAAAACCAAAACTGAATAAATGATTCGAATGCTGTGAATGTTTAATAAAAAGTTTAAAAAATGAACTTTGGAACCTCATGGTTGACACGCATGCGTATTGCACCCATTTTATTATTGACCGGTCAATAAATGTTTCATTGTGGACCGGTTGCCTCCTCGGCAAAGCACGCAGTGAACACGACGTTTTGTGGACCGGCACGTGATACGGTCGACCAATCGGCAAACAGAAAAATTGAACTTTAACACTAACTACCGGGTGTCCCAAAAAAGTACTCCTGTTTGATTCGTAATAACTTCGAAACAAATAAAGATTTTAAAGAGAAATAATTTGAAGAAATTTTGATATACTACAGTTGTATTTCACTTAAAAATGCACGAAGATATTAATGTTTAAAATCGGGAGCATATTTCTGGATGTGTCTGAAATATGCAAAAAACGGCGTATCAAATATTAATCAAGATTTGACCGACTGAAACATGCACTATTATACCAGTAAATAAAAGCGTCTGCCTTGCATGGTCTTTCATGTGCCTTTAAGTTTGTAAAGACCTATTAAATACTTGCATAGTAATTTCGAACGTTCCATGTAAGATGTCTAAATGAACTTACATGTAAGATGTCTAAATCTACGCCATATCCCTTACAAACCCTAACGACAATTCGCTGAAATACAAGTTTGCCTGATATGTCATTAAGCAAACAAACGCTGGAGTTAATATTTGATATGCCGATTTTCGCTAATTTTAGACCCATCCCAAAATATGCTCCCGATTTTGAACATTAATATCTCCGTGAATTTTTAAGTAAAATACAACTGTAATATATCAAAATCTAAGTTAGCCCTTCTTCTATTTAATGCAAGTTATTTCAGTTTGATAGCTTTACTTGTTTAGAAGTTATTATAAATCAAACCGGAGTACTTTTTTTGGGACACCCGGTATTATCCACTGCATGGGATACTAGAGTGAATTCATGCATAATTCATACAATAACATGTTGACTACTGGGACTACATTAGGACGACATCCTAGTCCCAGTCCTCTGCATAGCCCTGACGTCCTAGCTGACGTCGACGTCGTAGATCTTAGCTATCTATTATTTGTCCTGTAGTAACATTGGGCAAATAAGGGATGACAACACTGATCTGAAAATGGATGACAAAGAATAAAAAGAAGACTTACTGGCAGTGGCGGAAATCTCGGTGGGGTGGGGTTGTCGGAAATTTGAAAGTTTTGTCGGAAATTTAGACGGCTTCCCCCACCGGAAGAAGTGAATTTCCGCCACTGGTCACTGGGCCGCCAGAAGGAACAAGTTGAACTGATATAAAAGCCAACCAATGAAAACAAAGTCAGTTTAATTTAGTGAGAGCATTGAGACTGGATTATTGGAAACTTTAAGCTTTCCCAGCTCTGCACATATTTTATCGTCTCTTTTTAGTCATAGCTCTCTCAGAGGCATCACGAACCAAAAGCGTACTTCGTTTTCTTTCGTGCTATTTTAAATTGCAATTGCATGCGTGTAAATCTCTTTCCATTGCGCTTAAAAACGGCTCCAAAAATTCATTTGTTCCAACACGTTCTGACATTTTATACTGTGTATCTATTTGACATGATATGTATATACTGTATGTACTTTCGTTTAGATGTATAATTATTGATAACAGCCTTCACAATTGTAAGTTGAATCTACCGAAGTATTCCGGAAGTGGTGTTCTTACTATTGGTACTTGGCTGATAAATGGCACCATCATGGAAAACAATTTAACACTGGACCATCTTATTATCACATCAGAACTCATTCATCTCATTATCCCAAAACAAGAGCTGCAACATTGCTTCGCAAAATTGGTTGACAAGCGCTTACCGTGAAATACACACGCACACACATGGTAAAATCTACACCACTTTGTAGAAGTCATCATGATAGACATGGTCATATTTAGTACTATTTAAAACACGAGTAGGAGTGTTTTATCAGATATAAAACGCGACGCGCAGCCGAGCGTTTTCTGTCTGATAAAACACTCCTACTCGTGTTTTAAATAGCTTAAAATACGACTACAAAAGAATACTAATTAGGATGAACAATTATATAATGCCGCATGCTTTATCAGATATAAAGTCACTCCACGTGACATATTATGGCTGACATGATTTGCCACAAGGTTTACGAATTATTGAGTATTTTAAGTAATAATAAAAGTGAGTTAATATACAGTGCGTCAAAGTGCGTCCACAAAGTGGCTCTTCGCCTTTACATACATATTAGAGGTGTGCAAATCCGATCCGAATCGAATCCGATCCGTTCAGATTTCGGAACAAAAATATACATTTCGGATCCGATTGATAAAGTTGTTTCGTAGTCGGATCGGATCGGACTTTGATATTCGAAATAAAATGAATTAATTATCCACGCACTTGCAAGAATTAAATATCCACGCATTTATCAAAGCATTATCGCGGTTGTCGCTGCATTTTTCGTTTGATACTTCAATTGGACGTCACTTTGTCAGCTTCTTGACATGTATTTCTTGTTTTTATATTTATTTGGTTAAACATTTCAACTTGAATGAGAAATTTATTTTGTTAAAGGATTCTTCGGATCGGATTAGACAATTTCGGATCGGTCAATTGTCGGATTATAAACGTCCAATCCGATCCGATGCACACTTCTAATACTTATGCTAACAACTACATGCATAGTCTAAAACTACAACTCTAAAACTATAAATATAATAATTACATTAATATATACATTAAGCTAAAAGTTTAATAAAAAAATTGATTTATTAAACCGATTTGCAAGGCTCTTTAGTCTTTAATATTTCTAACTTCTGGAGGCTAACGACTGTTAAAACGAGTTGTTAACTAACGACTGTTAAAACGAGTTGTTAACTAACGACTGTTAAAACGAGTTGTTAACTAACGACTGTTAAAACGAGTTGCAGCAGTGTCCTGAAAAGTTCCAGTCTCTTTAGGTATTTTAATTACAGGAGCTTCAGAAGATCTAAAATTATATGCTGATGCGGAATGGAGACAAAGTTGAGAATATTCCGGGAAGTTACAGTTTTTTAAGGCTTTAAAGTCAATTTGAGGATGGATAGTTTACGCCTTTCTTCTGTATTAAGCCATTTCAGACTGAAAAAGATCAGATTCTGTTGCATACTTCTTCAATACAAACCCGCACATGCATTTTGTGCTCGTGTAGGCGCCACATTTGGTAAGCAGATCAAACACTACGGAAGTATATAGTCGAGTTTTGCAAGAACAAGGCAGAGTGCAAGCCATTTCCTTACATTTGATTATATATGAATGTAAATTTGCGCGATATAAGCATTAAATTATTATTATTATTATTACATGATACGGAGCCAAGTGCTCCAGCTTTCTCAACACTGCCAACGTTCCGTAACATGATGCTATAGGGTTTTGAAAACAACTATACCTGATATGCAACTATACCTGAAAAATACAAGGAGAACTTCGACGAAGGCCCAGGAAGTGAGTAGAGAGTGGCTGGTACTAACTTCCTGAAAGAAGGGCCTTCGTCGAAACGTCGAAGCTCTCCTTGTGTATTTTTCAGGAGTAGTTACATCCCAATCCGACGTTTTTTGTTACTATTGCCACTATATACCTACACTGGCTTTGAAGAAATAATTTATATTATGGTATACTTATGGTCATATTTACACCTCGATATTTACAACCCTTTGAAGAAATCATTTATATTATGGTATATTTATGGTCATATTTACACCCCTTTGCACATGTCATTATGGTATGTATTTGTAGCGAAATTTAATATGGATAAACGTATAAACGCGTAAGATTGATGATGTTAAAGCTGACTCGTCCCCAGTCGCTTACCTAACGCGCGTTGAATTACCCAACGCGCGCTGATTGATGGGAATGTGACGCCTCGGGGCATTCCCATGGTCCTTTGTGTTAGAAGCAGTGTTAGGGACTGTGGAAGAGTCAGATGTTAAAGTATATAGCTATTGAGCATTGTTTAATTACTTATTAGTGAACTTAAACGACGTTTTTGTCAACACGGACGTCACCCAAAAATTGGTATATTTTAAGAATCTTGCATCTTGTCTTATGTGTTGCAAACTGATACAAACACAGTTTTTGATCCAGTCCCCCCTCGGCAATCTGACGTCCGTGTCACAGAATAGATACAGGACCAGAAGTGTCACTCCTATGTGTTTTGGCTGAAGGAAAACGTCCGAATTTTTTTTGCGTGCTATGACGCCATCCTGGAGTGCACCCGGCACTTTGTACCTATGTTTTCCTATGAAAAACTTCCGTGTGCACTCCAGGATGGCGTCATATGGCGGCGTATCTTCACGTCAGCACTCAGCACAGGACAAAATATCGTCTGAGTGACACTTCTGGTCCTGTATCTATTCTGTGTCCGTGTTGACCGTCGCTTGCTTAATTAAGCTCGCTAAATTAAACACGGTCAGATATAAGTTTCATCCTGCATACACACGTAAAATACATTTCTTAAGTTAAAGAATGGAATAGTAGTTATCAAGACTATAAAAAGAGGTTCTACGGTATATTAAAAGTTTTATTATATGGCAAGCATCACTTCCGGTGAAATGGCGGACTGTGAATCTGTGATTGGCTGAGAATCACTTTCAGCGATCCATTATTTTCCCGTAGTGGACCGGCGGTCCATTACGTAAAAACAAACGCATGCATTTTAAAACAAAACAGCAAAACTAATTGAATTGAAAATTTGAAAATTATAATTTAATTTGTTATTAATAAAATATCTGCGAATGCCGTTTAAGTGGAAAGGAATACATTGGTATTTTTTGTTTTCTTCGACCAAATGTGTACCACGCTCCTAATATGCATTTCAAATCATGCATTTCAAATCATGCATTTCTTGTTTGTTTCAAGTACAAATGCCTACAAGTGCCATATAATAAACTTTTTATTAACCTCGCTTGCTCGGTCTTTACAGAGAAATATCGGACCTCGGTCTTTTTGTACAAACCTCGCCCTACAGGCTCGGTCTGTACAGACCTCGGTCCGACATTTCTCTGTAAAGATCTCGCGCTCGGTTAATAAGAAGATAATAATAATTACGAGGTGTAAGGAAAGATATGTCTGATGGTTTTAATTGAGTGGAGAATCTATACAAGCTTTTGGCCACTAGACTCTAGGCGGACAGGTTAAAACTAGTGTCAAAAATAAAAATAATTTTGGTCAGTGATATTTTCACATACCAAGTAGAGTTTGATAAAGGTTCCTACATGACGTATTAACGGCTTATTGACCGAGCGTGAGGTCTGTACTGTGAAATATCAGACCGAGGTTTTTTAGTATGGACCGAGCGACGAAGGAGCGAGGTCTATGCAAAAAACAGAGGTCTGATATTTCACAGTACAGACTGAACAAGTGAGGTCAATAATCGGTTTATTATATGGCTAAACTGAGTCTGTGAGCGTATGGTTTTCGCGCGAATTAAATCGGCTATCGTCAGTTTCACTGGGTAACAATATACTCAATCAAAAACAATTTGGTTGTTTGAAATTTTTATCTGTAAAGCACAATTGGAAATTTAAAAAGCAAAATTTTTTTCTGTTTGCAAAGCAAAAATTTCCCGCCAGATAAACGACATCCGGGACACCGGTCCAGATACGGAAAATACGGACCACGGTCCGGATATGGGTTTTTACGGACCGCTTGTCAACCAATCAGAATAGAGAATTTTGAAAAGCCATATAATAATAAATAGTGTTAAACGTAAATACGAATCGTATAAGAGGTTTAGGAGCAAATTTGCATTATACACTTACTTTTATGCGCATTAAAATTTGGATAGCTACTATCGAAATTTCCAAATGATATATCGAAGATCGATCGAAGACGATGTGTGTGACAGTGTAACCACTTCGAAGTTTTCAAAAATTTTCTCGTCAACGTCGGATCAAAGACACTTAGATACCATAACGTTTAAACACACCATGCAGTTGCACCAGACTTATTAATCTTATGCAAGGACATCATATTGCATCATCATTTCGGGAGTCGTATAAAGCAATGCCTTAATTAATATATTTTACCAGTTCAACTACCATTTGTATACTTTAACAAAAATGACTTCCTACCCATTTCTAGACTGTATGATAGGTAAG
>CACRXK020000821.1:0-42150 GCA_902702795.2 Paramuricea clavata
CCCCCCCCCCCCCCCCTCCTAAACTTTCCTAGATTACTGAGAATGTTTGGCGCAAAATATCGGTAGCCGAGGGATTAGTTAGCACTTCTTCCTGCAAAATAAACACCGGACATTTTATGCTGATACTCTGGTTTCCTTCCGTGATAACTGCTTTATAAAACATGACCGTGAAAAATACGGGGAAATTAAATTAAAACAAACATTGAAACTACAATAACAAGACTTACTGAACTTTCTGCGATTCTGTGTATTGCCTCAAATCGTTAATCTTCTCCGAGAGTCTTGCAATAGTTTCAGTAATCTCAGCATTCTTCTGTCCACTTGATTCCTTTTCGTTGAGAATATCTTGTGCTTTGGAGGTGATTTCGTTCAGTTGTGGTACACAGTAGTTGTCTATTCCTCTTGTTATCTCCTATTCAGGAATGAATAGAGTTAATAGAACTAATTCCTCGTAAAAGTTTTTCATGTCATGTATTACGCTAGCAAGAAATTAAATCTAAAGTTGCTGAGTGGTGGTTGCACAGTCGCCACTGTAGTTTCATTCCCTCAATATGCAGTTGTCCTTCATCACATGTCAAAAAGTCCTTCCAATTTCTTTCTACCGAACATTGTAAGTTTTCTCCACGTACTCTAAGTTGCTCCTATAGTAACAATGGGCCAATAAGGATGGACCTTACTGGGTCTCTAGAGAGAACAGCTTAAAACCGAACCATTAAAGGTGGAGTTACACGAGCAACAAAATTCTGCAACTTGCAACAAAATCTGATTTCAACGCATGTTAAGTAGAAATGTCGACACATGTTGCCTCGTGATTTGTAATTTATGTGTAAACATTTTCAATTAACATGCGTTGAAATCAGATTTTGTTGCAAGTTGCAGCAATTTTGTTGCTCGTGTAACTCCACCTTAAGGCTGGTTGCATAGGTAAACTCTAAGTTTTAACGGATTTGTAAGAAATGTTTGAACAAACTGACTTAATATTAAACACTAAGTTAGGTCCCTCAAACATTTCCTACAAATCCTTCAAAATTTAGAATTTACTGATGCAAAATTCCTACTGTGATCACAGAAACTTTGATAGTGTAAACCAGGCTTTACTCATGATTTTATTCTGTGTTGGTGTTATGTACTCAGGTGAATGTGATATTTGTGATGTTACTCTGAGTGTGTGTCCACACCGGGCAAGCTTGAAAAATATGCCTGGCCACGGTGGGAAAAATATGCCTTCCCATCGTGGCCAGGCATATTTTTCAAGCTTGCCCGGTGTGGATATACCGGGTGTCCCAAAAAAAAGTACTCCGGTTTGATTTATAATAACTTCTAAACAAGTAAAGCTATCAAACAGAAATAACTTGCATTAAATAGAGGAAGGACTAACTTAGATTTTGATATATTACAGTTGTATTTTACTTAAAAATTCACGGAGATATCAATGTTCAAAATCGGGAGCATATTTTGGGATGTGTCTAAAATTAGCGAAAATCGGCGTATCAAATTTTAACTCCAGCGTTTGTTTGCTTAATGACATATCTGCAGGGTAAATTGTATTTCAGCGAATTGTCGTTAGGGTTTGTAAGGGATATGGCGTAGATTTAGACATCTTACATGTAAGTCTTAACTTATTGTTTCCTGAAATATGAACGTTCGAAATTATGTAAGTATTTAATAGGTCTTTGCAAACTTAAGGTACTGAAAGACCATGCAAGGCAGGCACTTCAATTTTTCTTAAATAACCTATTTTTTATGTTTTTCATGGGTTCAAAACAAAGTTGATTATTTCTCGGTTAGAGCAGGATTAATATTGTTCTTTAATGGAGGAAATAATATTGCTTTTTGCAAATACACATCACAGTATCAAAGCTACTATTTTGTTACGTTTTGTTCCAAAAATGTTGGTTGTCTCTGGGGAGTTGTATGCTTGTTATGTCTTTACTTATGGAGTTGTATGGTTTGATTGTGTTTCATTCTCAGTTTATTCTGAACTTGCCAAGATTAAGAAAGGCAAAAGAGTTTGGGTGTTCTTAACAAGATTTCAGAACGTTGCAGAAGTTAGAAAATTCATTCAATGTAAAGTTAGAAAATTCACAATCCATTGTGACAGCGTGCCCTAATTCAGAACTACGAACGATCCATGACGATCCTTCGCGATGCAGTGGTCTCATGAAATAAGGAAACGTATTCGTCTAAGGAACACACGCGGATTTCGGACGAATAAATCTTGCTTGTATTTTGTAGATAATAATACTTTGTTTCATAATAAACAATTTGTCAAGTGTCATTTATTTACAGGTAATAGTGCATGTTTCAGTCGGGTAAATCTTGATTAATATTTGATACGCTGTTTTTGGCATATTTCAGACACATCAAGAAATATGCTCCAGATTTTAAACATTAATATCTCCGTGAATTTTTAAGTGAAATACAACTGTAATATATCAAAATCTAAGTTAGTCCTTCCTCTATTTGATGCAAGTTACCTCTCTTTAAAAGCTTTACTTGTTTAGAAGTTATTTCGAATCAAACCGGAGTACTTTTTTTTGGGACACCCGGTACACTCAGAGTAAGATCACAAACATCAGGCTTGACTCTTTTTAACATTACAAATACAATACGTCAATGTCTTACATTTGCAGTTTCTGGGAGCATGTTTAGTACAGCAAAGTCCCTGACGTTATTCTTAAGATGTAATTTCTCACGAGCCTCTGCAATCCACTTTTCTACTTCGTCCACTTTTCGTTTCCACTGAAGCAAAGGATCTGATGACTAACAAAAGGGAGAGGTCGGTAAATTGGTTGTTTTGTTAAGCAATACGTGAGGATATAGGAAAATCCTGAATATTAAGAACTTGTACTAGCAAAAGAAATTAAAACACTTACACTCATATCAATATGACTGAACGGAATACCAAATCTGTAAAGGGATTAGTAGAAAAACAATCAAATGCATTATTCATAATATATTATCATAATATTCCTCATGAATTATTAATGAATCTGGAAGTTCAAAGCACTTACATTTTACAGAATTCATCAGCTTTGGTAAGCATATGATTCCACATTTTCTTAAACCTGTCAATATCATTGGTGACCTCTGTATATTTCTCTTTCAAGACCAAATGATTTGTGACTATATATCTTCCAAGATTTAAGACATCTGTTATACTTTCTTCATTTTCATTCTTCTCCGTTACAAATTTCTACAAAACAACAAAATATACCATTTAATACAACTACATCAAACTAACCTTCCAATCTTGTATTGTACAGCTAGGATCTGACAAACTTCAATGAAACTGGACCAATAATGGTTGGCCCTTACTGGACGTCCAGAGGAAATAGTTTAGACATAATTGATAAAGCTATACAGTACAAAACTTTACTCTAGGGTAAGAAGGTTGAAGCATGTGCATCTGATGTGCATACATCGGAGATATGGTATCGTCCCTCGCCAAATAAAATTCTGCTCTATTATTAATGGATTGCCAAACAGCTTTTAAAGTCAAATATTCCAAAATTTCTACAGTACCTTGGAAGCCATTTCTGATATATCGTTCTTATGTTTAGTTATACGAAGAAACAACATGATGAACATGACAGTTCGAACTCGACACAACACCGACCATCTGTGTCATAACGTTACCTAACTGTCTCATAACGGCAAGTGTCAGGACTTTAATACACAAACAAACTTAAGTGGGATTTAAATTTACCACAAAACATTGCCTTCATTTTATTGGCTGGCTCCTATTCTAGTAAACTTAAGATGAATCAAGAAATCTGATTGGTCAGCACAGAGCAACCATGATACTTTGTTATAATCAATAATGATCCTCATTGGTCCGTTTTCTATTTAAAAGGCTCTGAAAACCAGCAACTTGATTTGAATAGCGGTATTTGAGTAGTTTTTAGGAGGGCGTCATAGGTCAATAAACAATCACTTATGGCCGATAGTTTTATATCACGACACACAAACAAATGTTCAAAAAAGATGAATGCATCACTTGTATAAAAATTTCGGACAAAGATCGTATAATATTCCAGTGAATTTCTCGTTGAAAGCTAAGATAGAACAAGTTAAGAATGTAATGGAATGTTGCCACTGTGATCGCCTCAGTAAGCATTGGAGAGCCACGTGTATCATTCCACGTGCTAGTATTGTTCTATTCCTTCCTGTAACACGCCAGGGGGCAACTATTAATTGTCACAGCAAGCAAGTGCAAATACAACGGACTACATCTGGATTTTGAAACCTGTTCGTCAAGTTTAACTATATAGAGCTTAGAACAGGCAGTACTGAAACACTGTACCCAAATTTGTTACTTGCACATTCAAGATCTATTACCTGTAGAAATATTTTCTGTTTGTCTTGCTCATCCAGATCTTCTGAGAGTTCAGAGCAGCAGTCCAGTTTGCGGTCAGTCATCTCAAGCCATTGTGATAATGCACCAGCTTTCTCTTGCCATTCTTGATACTCTCGTAGCTTGTTTAAATGTTCGTTTAGACTAAAAGAATATAATACGGGTCAAGTAACTTAATGTAATGACTTTGTGGCTGTTATTCAACAAGACTTAGCGAAAGAGACATACAGCCTTTAGCTAGCCTGTATAATTTTAAAACAGATTACTACCAACCTTCGTTCAGTGTCAAAAGCATTCTCTTGTAGTTCGTTCCATTTCATTTTCAATGTTCTCAGATCACTATCCAATCGTGACCGATCGTCTTTGCTCAGTCTTAGAGTTTCAGCATCGTCAAGATGATGTTGTCCTTTGTCCAGAACTTTAGACATTGTTACTTCGTATGTGGTCAAGAGTTGAATTAAATCCTGCAAAAATATCAATCATACTGTATCAAGACAGCTAAAATGAAATCGTTATGTGTTACAGTGCTGAACCTGGGGCTGGTTGTTTAAAAGCTGGTTAGCTTAATCCTAGGTTAACAAAAATTTCAAAGCAATCTTCCCAACAACCTGTTTAGAAACATGAAGATAGTTTTCTAAAATTCATGTCTGTATCAATAGAAGTTTTATTTTCCAAAGTTTTGAAATAAACAGATGTGAAAATGTACCCAAACCAAAACAGCGTGTTAAATTTTAACCCAGGGTTAGCGCTAACTCAGCTTTGAACAACCGGTCACAGTACGATTACTGCGCTTAACTCTCAAACAATTTCTCTTGTTAGTGGCAATCTTCATTGAAAAAGAAGAACTCGTAGTTAAAACTGTATTGTTAGCACAGGTTTTGAATATGTCTTTCATTCTGCCAAATACCGTAGGTTTCCTTTCGACACTCCGATTTCCTAATGTAACACTCGACCATCAGTCAAGATATGGTTATAACTACTACGGAGAACAGTTCAGAACTGATAGAGCTATATTCAGTGGGACTGATAGAGCTATTCAGTACAAAGTTACTTTAGCTTTCAAGTTAATTTCCTCGTGTCCTAATGTAACACTCGACCATCAAGATATGGCCATTACTGAACCACTACGAACAGCTTAGAACTGATAGAGCTATATTCAGTAGGACTGATATAGAGCTATTCAGTACAAAGTTACTTTAGGTTCCAAGTTAATTTCCTCGTGTATAACGTCATTACTTCGATTGCTAGACATGTGGGTCTGGACATCGAAGTCCAATCCAAACGCACGCGAAGAGGGTGCTTCCTGCCTCTACCAAACAACACATGTGAGGATGAAGTAGAACTATATTACAAATCATATCTACCTCTATTTCACCATGTTGTCTTTCAACTAGTATTATATACTCCCCGGGTTGAGTTCGTTTCTTCACTTTATCATGAGCGTCAGAACACCATTTTAGAGAGGAATCATAGTCGACATACCAATCCATCAACTCCTGACAGTTTCCACCGCCAGCACTAGACAAGACAGACAGCAATCGATGATTTAGTAGAAAATAAATTAAGGAAGCATAGATAGATTTTCTGGAATGAGTGTGGGTGCAAGACCTTCATCCACACTCTTAAACCTTTCAGAACCCAATTGAGAAATGTACACACATATTTATATGATTCATGAACTAACGACACCATCTGCATTGGTAAGGGAATGGGGAACCCCCTTGAAAAAAAAATTGCCCCCGCCTTTCAATGAGTCTAAATACGCCCTGTTATGAAGCAAGGGTGACAGATACAATGCAGTTCGTTGCCATGCCTCGCTGATTGGATCAAAACACACGTGGTTATAGAAATTCTATGTTGCTTTCTTTTAATAAACTGATAAAACAAGCATCAATTTCTGCTGATGAGAGCTGTCCTAGAAACACACCTGTTAATTCCAAACAAATCATCAAATGCATCCATGTCAGCACTTTCTACTTGTCTTTCTTCAACTTTCATCACAGTTTCATCCACTGCCACTTGAGGAAGTTGCCTGAAAAGTTTCCTGGGCCTAAAATTACACCAGATAAAGTTGTCGAATGCGGGGAGCCAGTGTAAGTAGTCTACAATAAGCTAGAACATGTGGTGCTTTAAGTCAACTTACAGTTGAAGAGAATGCCAACGCCGTTCATACGAAGTCACTTTCTGTCCAACGGCATTTTGTGTTTCAGAATTGAGAGCAGGATCTTTGGACAATTGTCGGCCGACTGAACAATGTCGGTCATAGTCTGGTTGCAGACTGTTCAAGTCAGACACAACACTCTAGAAAAGAATCAAAGAAAATTAGGCAGCAGTTAGTAGTATATTTCCAAGCCAGTGAACCCAAAACTGTGGTTACTTTAAATGCTTTTTTTCAACTTGGCTCTGTACAATTCCTGCATTTATCAGTTGTCTGATTATAATTTCACCTATATGACGCCTCATGTGAGAAGAGTACTGGCAGTTTGAATTTAGCAAACACCACAGGCTTTCTCTAGGTATACACTACTATATTCCTCCTGTACATGTGGCATTGTCCAGTAAGGTAAATGGCCCTTATTATACAGTTTACAGTTGATGGAGCCAGATGAATGGCAATGAAAGTCAGGGGCCGGTTGTTCAAAGGTGGGTTAGCGCTAACCCTGAGTTAAAATTTAACGTCCTGTTTTAGTTTATCTATTTCTGCACGTCTGTTTATTTAAAACTTCAGAGAAGTACTCCTATCGATCCAGGCAAGATCTCTGAAGAAATATTTCCAAATTTTAAGCTGTCAGGAAGTTTGCCGTGAATTAGTTTAGGTTAACCTTGATTTTAAGCTAACCCAGCTTTGAACATCTGGCTTTGAACCATTAGTCGATCATGACATTGATGTCATGGGACTGCGCGCATGCTATCATTGGGGCTGGTTTACACTATCAAAGTTTCTGTGATCACAGTAGGAATTTTGCATTGGTAAATTCTAAGTTTTGAAGCATTTTTAAGAAGTGTTTGAGGAAACTGACAGTATTAAACAATAAGTCATTTACCCACGTAAAATTCCTACTGTGATCACAGAAACTTTGATAGTGTATAAACGAGCCATTAATCCGGTTCTTTACCTCTAGCTGTGTTCTGTACTCCTTAATTTCATCTTCGTTGGAATTTTCTAGGAAAGAAATCCGTTGCCATTCTGTCTCGATGTTCGTCAACTGTCGTTCAATACGTTCACCTTTCTTATTCCAGTCTGACAACTGTTGACCGTGAGCACTCTCAAGGTTGGCGACCATCGAGTCGTAACTAAAGGAATATTTTATGTTTGAAAATATAGCAGATGTAGGAACAGGGCCGTAGGTAGAGGGGAAAATTCCCTCGGGATCCCAACATGATAAGTAGGGGGGGATTCCCTTGGGCTCCCAACATGGCAATCGTTCTGTCCAGTACCATATTTATTTGAGAGGTGCCCCCAACTTAACAGGGGACCTCAATTTGAAAGGGAACCACAACTTGAAAGGGAACCTCAACTTGTGAGCCCCTCCCTATTTGGATGGGGGCTTCCAATTTGTGAGGGGGGCATCTCCAAAGTTCAGTCACCTTCTGGATCGTCTAGAAATTTGAGCCAGCTCGACAAAATATAGTCCTTACTTTGATTTTGCGGTTTCAACGGACAGCTTGAGAACATTGAAGTTACTCTGTAATGTTTGCGTTTCATTTATGAACTTGTCACTTTCTGTTTTGTTCTTTGCATTTTTCGCAAGTTCTCGACTGGTCTCCGCCAACTCGTTGATTTTCACTTCATATTGTGGCAGCATCTCTATCATAATCTACAAGACAAACGTACCAAAATAAAACTGATAGCAAACAAAAGCTTAGTACAGTGGCTAAGTTAATAAATATATAAATTTCACACCCGAAATTCCTATCTACAAAACCCAACTACAATGAGTTGTCTGGCCATAATTTCCCCTCGGTTACATGTGAAAAGAGCGCTTCCAGTTTGGCGTACCTGTAATTCCTTTTTTCGTTCAGAGAGCTCATCATAATTGGAAGCATCTCCACTCTTCTCCATATTCTCAAGTTTCGCTTCGGTTTCTTTACACCAGTCTCTGGTTTCCTGAACGTCTTTGTGCCATTTCTCGGAAAGTTCAACATGTTTCTCCGACAGACTCAATTCCTGGTCTTCTAGTCTGTTGTAAAAAGATTATTTGTAATCAGAATACTCTAAATTAGCTTGTCCAAATCAGCTTTCTAATCTGATTAGATTGCTTTATAGTAATCAATTATTTAATCAGACTGCTGTTCTAATTAGATATTGTTCTAATTAGACATTGTTCTAATTAGATAAACAATCGTTCCAGAAGACTGTCTAGAAGACTTGCTCTAACATACCGAGACGTCAGGGTATCCAGATTGTTATTAATTCCTCGCAATCTTTCTTTCAAAGACGACAATTCATCTTCAACTTTCTCCTTTGCTGCGGACTCGACTGAAGGTTCCTTAATTACGTCCTCGCCGCATTTTATTGTGGAGTTAAATTCTGGTAGATAACTTTCCACTCTTTCTGAAAGATCCTGAAAACAACAAAAGCGAGATCATTCAACTACTACAAATATAAAACTAAACTAACTTGATCAACACCTATCCCTTTGGATGCTTAGCTATTATTTACAAGAGCAGATCCAAACTCACCTGATGGAGAGGATGAATCAATTATTTTTTTGTGAAACTATTTTTGTAACTGTACTGTACTTACATCGACATCGTCCAGCCTCTCTCTAACATCAGCCAGAGATTGTTGTTCTTCGATATCAAATTGCATTGTCTTTTCACACGTTTCCATCCATTTTATCGTTTTTGACGAAGATTTTTCCCATTTCCCTATAAACTCGTTTGCTCGAGCTTTTCTCAACTCGTCCAGTTTTGCGTTCAAGCTAAAGAAGGTGAAAATATTACAATGAAATCATTCAATTAAAAGCGTCGGAGTGTCAACAAGTAATGGACCCGACTGGACCTCTAAGAAAAACAGTTTTAAAGTGCCTAAACAAGAATTTTTTTATGATTGAATATTTGAATTGCAAAGTTCATTTAAAATCATAATGTAATTTTTTTCTAAAACTTTGTTATCTTTCCTGTTTGTCAAGATATTGGACTTTGTTTGGCATGCAAATATGACTTAAATGATGTCACACTGAATGAGGTTTAAGAAATAAAAAATTTCCTTGCCAAACATGTGATAATTCCACTGACATTGAAAGTTATACACTTTAAGAACTATCGAAGCTATCAGTTCGTCTGCAAATTTGAGATAATGACAATTTTATCAAGCTAAAAAACAGTCTTCTGTACAATACATTATGCAGCGTGACGTCGTTTAAGTCATATTTGCATACTAAACGAAGTCCAATATCTTGACCTACAGGAAAGATAACAAAGTTTTAGAAAAAAAGTTACATTATGATTTTAAATGAACTTTGCAATTCAATCATAAACAAATTCTTGCATATAGGCACTTTAAAACTGATAAACTTATCTAGTGAAAATAAAATTGGTTTGGTTAAGATTAGTTTTCACCTCAGTTTTCGTTCCTCCACCTTCTTCTGACTGTTTCTAAATGCTGTTTCCATGGAGTCTATTTCTTCACGAATGGTTCCCTTCTCTTTATCAAAGATAGACTTGTCTCTACACAAAGTTTCTCCGTACTCGAGAATCGCTGTGAGCTCCCATTCTATTGATTCCAGATCTTTTTCAATTCCCTGCAAATGAATATATCAGAATAAAGATTCTACATCCACAGTGAGATTTTGACACACGGAGTAACTGTTTAGAAGTACTTATATACGAGGAAACTGCATTAACATGTATATAAAATTTAAATGCTTGGTTAAGTTTGTCCCGTTCTATGCTTACATTATCAGAGCAATGGTAACTAGGCATTACGCGCGTGTTATACGAACATGTGATGGTTTAAACATGAATTAGCGGGTTATGGCCTATGGCCCTAAGCATAAGAATAGACAATTCCCATTATAGATTAATTTTTTATCTTGGCAAATAAAGTATATTCCCGGGAAGAGCATACTAAAATTAGTAAAATTGCAAAGTTTGGTTGCGAAATGTTGTAAAATGCGCATATTTTGTATACTTTTGTATTGCGCGCGGAAATTGCTACCACATTTGGGTCGAAAATGGTAGCAATTTCCGCACGCAATACAAAAGGGTGATCGCTAGATAGTATACTTCAAAATAAGGTTTCCGTTTTTATAACGTAGAAAAAACTATCCCGACGCAAAACTAAACCCTAACCCTAATACTAACCCTCCCCCTAACCCTAACCTAACCCTAACCTAAACCCTAACCTAACCCTAACTTATTTTAAAAATTGATATAAAAATGGAAACCTTATTTTGAAGTATACTATCTAGCAATTGCCAATACAAAAGTATACAAAATTTGCAAACTTTGCAAGGCTATATTTTCCGCATTTTACAACATTTCGTAACCAAACTCTGCAATTTTACTCATTTTAGTGTGCTCTTTCTAGCTGTAGTGATTTATTTGCATCTCCTTGCCTGGTTTTAAAATTAGTCGATAATGGGAATTGTCTACTGCTCCAGCCAAGCAATGGAAAGAGTTCTAACCTTTAATACATCTTTCTGAGACTGAATATCTTCCATTGTATCTCCAGCTGGCTGCCACTGTCCAGTTCGTCTCTCCATAGTCTTGACACGGATATCAACAGAAGTCTTTCTTTCGTTCCAATCAATCAGACATTTCTCTTGATGTTGTTGTAGTTTGAGAAGCTGACTTTTCATTCTAGAAAACCGGTATAAATTTCATAAATTTTAATAGCATTTATGCTACCCTTCATCCTTTTGACAGGTCACCTGTCTTAGTGTAAACAACAGACGATCTGTTATAGAATAACATGATCTATACTTTGAACGAATCCTGTCTAATATGTTACGGATGCTTCGTCTAATTACAGGTCTAATACCATGTTTATACACACAGACAAATCATCCGTCAAGATAAACTACACGCCTATCTGAGTAGTAGGACTCAGATCGTTTGTCTTGAAAGACGATCTGTCTATTTGCAGCGAGTTACATTTAGACGAATTATCAGACGAATTTTCTTCGCCCACGTTTGTTCGGAGGGGACATCTGTCTGTAATATAAATCGGGCCAACCGTATCTCTGTGGATCATTTTGTAAGATAACGACTTACTTTTCCCTCTGGGATTTGAGTAACTCCTCGACGTTCGCATGGTTTTCTCTGAGCAACAAGACATCCTGAGTGACAGTGTCACGCACCTCTTCAGAAACCTGTGGATCTGTACTTAAGTCTTCGCCTAACTTAAGAACATTGAAGAGATCGGGCTCCGTTTCCTTGAACTCTTTGGAAAGTTTCTAAAAATAGAAAATGACTCAATCATTGTTGGTTCATAGGCTCAAGCTTGCTACAAGAGGACACCTAAACTAAACTAACTTCATAATGCATAGGTCTGTCCGTTTTAAACTAGTCTTCTTACAGATTCAGTTCCTTATCGGAGGAGACCCATAGATGTGACTCATGAGAAACTATAATCAGACGAAGGGCCTTAGGTCAGGTTAGGTTGGTCGGGTTGGGTTGGGTTGAATTGGGTTGGGTTACCCCGGTGCTCACCTGAAGCTCATCAAACTGTGCATGAACATCAACAATATTTCCTCCAATGGCATCAAACTCTTTCGCGTCATCATCAATCCCATCAAGCCATTCGTGAAGAGGTTGTGACGAAGTCTTCCATTTTTCTAACTTGGACGATTGAAGATCTTCTAACTCTCGGATTTTTCCTTCTAACCTGATATATAAGAAAACGTGCATTAAGGCCCATTTCCACTCAGGAAAATTTTCTGCAGAAAGAAAATTTTGTAAAATGCGATGGGCCGAAACAAATTTTCCGTCGAAAAAATATTTTGAGGTTGAAAATTTTCAACTTTGAACAATGACATTTTCGGAACATTTTCTGTCCGTGGAAATTTTTCTTCAGTGGAAATGGGCCTTAATACACCTTTCCGGAAAGTGATCAGTTTTGGCATTCTGTGATTGAGATATTGGGCTTACAGCATCTTTTCTTGTTACTGGTAACACATTTACGAAACCATAAAGTTATATCAGTGAATATAAAGACCTGTTTATAATTTTGTAATCAGTAACAAGATAAACTTTCTGGGTGTATTCATCACAGTTAAAACACCTAAACATCTTTCATCTCCAATCAAAAGTTCTTACCTGCGTTGGTAGTCTACAGACATCTTTTCCTGTTTGTTCTGACGTTCCTTTATCAACTCTGCTTCCTTTTTAATGCGGGACTTTTCTTTATTCGCGATGTTGGGATCGCTAGAAATGTCCGCACAAAATGAGGAGACTTCGTCCACCTGAGAACGGTTTGCCTTGATTTCTTGTTCGATGACCTAAATTGGCACATTAAGACACTTGGAAAGAGTTCTTCACAACAGAAAATATTTGGAATTTCTTTGGTCGTTCTACAGATTTATCATACTAATGTTAGTGATTATATCCCATATGTGGAGACCCAGTCTGGATGGTTCATTTGCGCCGTACAGTTCACTATACGGCGTTTCATTGAAGTAATAACAGGACTCAAAATAATGGCCGCTCAATGGACAATGACCGGCCAAAAATGCTTCTTGACCGGTCACTTTTTTAGCTCACCAGTCATTCTGACAGGCCACATTTTCATGCCTTCCAATGTGATTGCTGACGTCCCGAATTAAAACATGAAACTATGATGTATCGAAACAAGTTTCTAATAGTTTGTTTCATTGTCAGTGTAAGCGTATCAATGACTGGTCAAAATTTTGACCGAGCTAAAATCAAGTTGTCCACTCATTTTGACCGGAGACCTATCTATCTCCCATTATTTTGAGCCTTGAATAAAGGTAGAGGCAGGTCGATGTAGGGCGATCTGGTGCAGGAGCTAGTTGTTCGAATGTCAGTTAGCTTCACCCTAGGTAAACCTAAAATTCAAAGCAAACTTCCTAACACCTTGTTTATAAACTTGGAAATATTTCTTCACAAATCTTGTGTGGTCATTGGGAGATTTCTTCTCTGAAGTTTTGTAATAAACAGACGTGCAGAGATACATAAACTAAAACGGCGGGTTAACTTTTAATCCAGGATTAGCGCTAATCTAGCTTTGAACAACCGGTCTCAGGGCTGGTGGATAAGTAGTTTCAGTTCACCTTCAAGTCTGCAGATTGTTGTTTAGCACCATCCACATCCAATGCCAAATTTTCAAAACGTTTAAGATTATTTTCTATTTTGAGTTGATGATTACTTAGGGTCTTGATTTCCTCCTGCCATCGTTCCAGTTGACTCCTCTGAGAATTATCCAACGTCACCATTTGTTTCTGGACTCTGAAAATGTTTAAAAAAAAAAAAACAGGTAAACCTCAAGCCATCCTAACAAGCCGAAGGAGTGTTACTCACTACATTCCCATCCTTTCCTTCCTGGGATGGCCTGAACCCTCTGGCCTGAACCTATACTTCGATCCATACAACTAAAGCTAAAATCTGATCAGAAATCCATTCACGTGAAAGGCACATGCCAGCACAAAAACTAAATCTTACCTGTCGGTGTGTGACGTAATATTGTCGTTTAACTCCTTCCATTTCTTATCCAAGGAATCACCTTCGTCCTTTATATTCTCTTTAAATGAAGTAGACAGGTGATCGTCCTGGAGAATGGTGTTTTTAAGCTCAGAAATATTTCCATAATCTGCCTCGTGATCGACAAGTTCACGTGATAAAGTCTGCAACAAAAAAATATTGTCTTAGTATTTGTGAGAAGATTGTTTCCAGTACGACTCTATATCAAACACTATAGAAACCACAAACCGTGAAGGCTATAAGATGCGTCCTAAACAGACGCACTTTATTATTATAGCCACAAATCGCGACTATAAAGTATGTGGAAATCCGAGGTGCTTTATAGCTACAAGTCACAAAAAGAGTGAGATGGAATACACAATATGGTTTGAAGAAAGTAGCTGGCAGCAAACCTCATCACACCCACCGGAGGTCTGGAGACTGCCCGCTTGTTTTGAAAGCCCTGAGACTGATAGAGCTATCCATGGAAATATAATCTTTTACCTCCAACTTTCCATGTTGTTCTTGAATGACATCATATCCTTCACCATGCTGAAGATTATCAAACCTTCCTTTAGCTTCAACAATCCACTCTTTGAAAGGATCAGTCCGCTTCTTCCATTTCTCTAACGTTGCTTTTTCTTTTTGAGCCAGTTCCATCAATGCCTCGGTGATACTAGATATTACACATAGAAATAACAATTTCTCGTTACGAAATAAATATGTTAATGTAAGGTATACGAAATATCAGGAGTCAACTGTGACAGAACAATGCCATGAAAACTGTTAAAATCTACAAAACAATGCCGAGGTTAGTCCCATTGTGCGGAGCTGAATGTTGGACGGTGCCGAATGAGAGGCATAAGATGTAGAATCTGGAGAGCAGAAGAAGATAATATGGTGTGGTAAACATTGCAGAGAAAGTTTTTGGATTGATTTATTGAACCTCTGTTTAATCATAGTTAATAGAGGAGATGGTTGGGAAACTCATTAGCATTACAATAAATCTCACTATCTATGTTTTTGTTCAGGTTTATGCAAAAATGTGGTCTTTCATCGTCACGTGCGTATTGTATTTTTGCTCAACCAGCCAATAGCAACGGTTTTGTCCAATTGCTCATCCAGGACTTTAACAATAGGACATTTTGAACATTCCTATTGGTTGACTTGAGAAAAATACAATACGCACGTGACGATGAAAGACCACATTTTTGCATAAACCTGAACATAGATAATGAGGTTTATTGTGATTTTATTGTAATGCTAACGAGTTTCCAAACCATCTCCTCTATTAACTATGGTTTAATGAAGAGGGGACCAGAGCACGCAATGAATGCGTACCTTAGATAATTCAGATTCACATTATTTTGTGTGTAATTCCATTTTTCTTGCAGTCTGTTCATCTCAGCCTTGATGTTATTTTTCTCAGTTTCCGACACATTCTCATCATCCGTCAATTTACCAACGATTGTCACTATCCGAGCGAGAGCTTCTTCGTGACGCACCACGTCTTCTTTGATTCTCTGCAACAAAATTGGACGATATTAAAGAAAACTGGTGGAGCTTGAAACGCCCCCAGGAAGGCAATGAAAATATTGAGTACAGGTGAATTTCACTAAGGATCAATATCGAGATTTGGGGCACCTCGTTCGAAAGAATGGTAGACGGATTTTTTGTTGAGGGAATATTCGAACGCAAATTTATATAAATTTTGATGCCTAACCAGGAGCGGTTGCAAAACATGCAACTACAGCAAGCGAACGTGCAGTCCTGCGATTTCACTCAGCACTACAAGTTATCAGAGTGAGAAATAATGTTAACTGTTTTTATTGTATGTATAACAGTTCTTAATTTGGAGACAAATATATATATATATATATATATATAGAACTCAAATAGAGGTCAATGTTTATTGTTTACCTGCAATGCCAAGTGTCTTTGCTCTAACGTTTCTGTATCACCAGAGTTCTTTTGTATATCATCCAGTTTTCCATTTGTTTCATCCAGCCATGTACTGAATGGCTCCACATTCTTTCTCCAAACGTCCAGAGTCTCTCGTTCTTTTTTGGCCAGTTCGATCAATTTGATGTCAGCCCTAACAAGAAATGTAAAATGTCATGTTAAATACACAAGCTGAAGAGTTTTGTAGGTGGAAGGAAGAACAGTCTAGAATTGATAGAGCTATAATGTAGTTTTCGTTTAGTTATTCAATAAACTTCGGCTTTCCTACCATTTATTATTATCATGAATCTTGACATGCAATTTCTTCCATCTCTCCTGCAAGATCTCCAATTCTTCTTGTATGTGTATTTTCTCTTCATCCCTGACGGCTGTGTCAGCCAACAACGTCGCTCCCAACTTTTCTATTTCTTCAAGAACCGGCTTACGACCCTCCACCTCACGTTCCAATGTCTGCAAAAGAAAAAAAACTACATGTAAAATACGAATTCAATAATTACAAACATTGAGTGAGAGTGCTATACGCCCTTCTGGAAATTACTTAGCCTTGGTTATAGAGCCTCGTTTTTGTGATTGAGATCTCGGCTTTGGAGTCGTTTATCTCGTTACTGATGACCTAATTATAGAAAGGTCTTTCAGAATCTTTATTGCAACTGTAAGATTTCATAAATGTGTTATTTATAACAAGATCAGAAAGGTTCTAAATGCAATATCTCAATCAGGAAAACGAGACTGTATATGACCAAGACTCGAAACTTTCCGAAAGGGTATATTAGCACATCCTATTTTTCGATATATATTTATTATATATATTTATTTTCGAAAGGGTATATCAGCACATCTTATTTTTCGATATTTTTTTTCCACATCTTATTTTTATTGACTATACAGTAAATTCACCTTGCATCGAACACTATAATCTTTGATTGTATTAACTCCTACATTCCCGTTCACTTCATAAGCTCCGTCATCTTCGACTTTGGAAAGCCAGTTATTGAATGGTTGAATATTTCGTCGCCATTCATGGAGTAAATGTTGCTCTTGTTCACCCAGGAGTGCACAACGTATCCGTAAACTGAAAAATATATGCAAACAGAAGTCAATTACTCAAAAAAGTACGAGAGTTAAACTTTCCTAATTCACTTTATTTATACTTGATTGCAATAAGAACCATCCCTTACTGGTATAGTGCTTGTACAGGATGTACCCAGAACAATACGGACGGAGCCAAATTCGAGGCACTCTTTCACATGCAAAAGACATGCATTCAGACAACTTCATATTGCAGAAATCAAAGCCATGCTTTAACCATTCTGCAACCGACTTGCTATGATGAACGCTTATAGAACAGGTAACCTCGTATAATAGTTAGTTTAAAAATTTTGGCTTCATGCTCAGTGAATATATAGTCTTAAGACTTAAGACTAGTCTTAAGTCTTGTTGAATATAGACCCATTGCACTGACGTCACAAATCCTTAGAGTGTCCTCCAGATGCTCCCTAACAATATCTGTTCGGGTACAACAACCACATACAGCGCAAAAATTAACCATTTTAATACAAAATATTATAAAATTTGCTTTGTTTACAAAAGTTATATTATGCGTAGATTGCTAATTTGTCCTCCAGATGCATCGTCACCGGTGCTGTGACGTCATGTGCAATGGGTGTATTGCCCAGAATTTCACCTAACATTCCCATTTACCTGTCTGATCTTCCATTGAGTGTTTCATTCACTACAACCCATCGACTAGAAAGACTGCTCGCCTGTTGCTCGACAGTTTTAGCTTCACTATCCTCTATAAGAGGATCATCATTCACCGTCTGAGCGATAGCTATTACATCGTTAAAGTCCGGCTCTTTGTTCGCCACTTGTGAGATCAAAACTTGTGTCGCCTCTTGCTGTCGTTGTACTATCAATGCGTTATCTCCGATATCTTTCAAAGACTTGATCGAATTCTCTGTGTTGATTAACCAATTTGAAAATGGTTCATACTTCTCTTGCCAAGAATTTAGTAACTCGGCTTTATGTTTGTCTTCTAGTTCATCGAGTTGTTCCTCAAGACTAAAAAGAGAAGATTTTACCTCGGTACTGTTTCATTCATAATAGTATAAGTATTATATCTATATAGTGTTTTATATATTACTATTTAAGTATAGTAACATATAAAATAAAGAGCTGTTTATATGGTTTGGGTACTAGAAACACTCTACTTCCCAACGCTACGCGAGGTAGACAATAAGATATTCACATTATTTGAAATGAAGAGAGCACGTACAACCAACATGTACAACCAAATAAAAGAATAAATAACTTATGTTTGTACATTGTTTTTCGAAAATATGGTAATGTTTGGGAGGGAATGTTTCTGCACCCGATTCATATAAACAGATCCTCAAAAATAAGACAGATGACCTTCTGTGATGATTATATTGAACTATAACCTGTTATAAAGGAATAAAGAGATTTAGTATTTTTAGATCGTTCATTGTTGAAGTCCTCATTGTAGACCTACTAAATTTGAAATTGGGTTGCTCGCTGGGATTGGCGCAATGAACTTACGCTTTGTTTCGAGTTTTTAACTGAGCGAGTACTAAGTCCCATCGCTCATTTAGCGTATCGGTTGTGCTGGCAATGCTAGCTTTTTCTGCACCGGAGATGCACGGATCATTTCGGAGATCGTCGCCAAGGTTCGTGAAATCGTAAATACGATCCTGAAATGTGATGCAATGTTTAAGAACTCCCTAGAAAACGAAATAATGAGACAAATGTTAAATATAACGTCACACGACTCTACAACCCTGCCCTATACTATATCTCTTCTATATATCTATTCTCTTACACGCAGTATTGCTAACGGACAATTTCATTCGAGCCATTATCAAACCTGGAATATATCTTTCTGTTTTCTGACAGTAGAGATATCTGCCCCCACTAATGTTCTCTCAGTAATAACTGCTTCAGCATCTTTTAATGTCTTGTTAAATTCATCTAGCTCTTTCAGTCGTGCAGCGAGTTTTCTTTTCTGGTCAACCTCGAAGGATTTCACTTTTTCTTTCATTCTAGAGAGTGAAACATTGACTTTTAGAAAGACACAGTTGGCCTAAGAGGAACTGCTTTGTTTCCCAACAGCAGGTTAAGCTTGTTAAAGTGATCTACATGAGGAGTTGGTTGTCCTAGGTTAACGAAAATCTTCATAGGAATCTTCCCAACTGTCTAGCTAGCTTGTTTATAAACATGGGAGACACTTTTCCTGAAATTTTGTCTGGATCAATAGAAGGTTTTCTTTTCTGAAGTTTTCAAATAGACAGACATGCAGAAACCAAAACAGCAGGTTAAATTTTAACACAGGTTGAACATTAGACCAATAGGAGACCTGGTATCTATGGGACTATTGCTATCCAGTAGAAATAAATTCGCTATAAAAATGGTCATATATGTATTTACCTGCTTGCTTGGTGTTGAGCTTTACCAGAGAGATTATCTGTGGTTGCTTGAAGATTTTTCAGATCTTGTTCTAACTTTGTGTATTCATCTTGAGGTATTGATGGATGTTGTATAATGTGTGGTTCATCATCGGCGATTTCCTTCAATGCTTCTCTTTGGGTATCAAGATCAACAACTAGATCCTAAAAACATCAAATATGTTTACTCGATATTGTGTTGTTTAGTTTGCAGTTCTATGTTAACTGCTGTATGTAATTGCCACAACAAGCGCCTCTGAGATTGCGGGTTGGATTCCTGCTATGGACTTTGACACTTATGTTAAAAGAGTCTGTCAACGCTCTACCGAAAGTCGTGGTTTTCCCCGTGGGTAGGTTGATGACACATTTATTGCAATTTGTTTAAAAGTCTGGAACAATTCGCGGGAATTGTAAGTCTATAACCGAGTGGTGAAAAACAGCTGCCACTATAATATTTCTCGTCTATCAAACAGCCTTCTCTTACCTCTACCGGTGCAACTCTATTATTTCGACATAACCGAAACAATTTTTTCAACATTTTACAAATACATACAAAGCCACGATAAATGTTGTTGCTAAACCAACCGTCCGTTAAATGTCTATGAAAGATCTGTTCTCTAAATATTTTACACTGGTCTTTAAATTCATGTTGTCATGTTATGTTTGAATACAATTCTCAAACGCCATTGGTTAATACTTTAGAAAAGGTACGTTTAATTGGATAACCGAAACAAATTAGGCGAACTTGTAGGCTGGCCAACTATGTAGCCAATTAGATCAGTTAAAAAGCAAATTAGTAGAGGTAGCGAACAGGTACATTTGTCTCATATAGTGAGAAAGTTTTCAAATAGAACAAGACATACATAGTCCATGAAACTTCTTCGGCGAGTATCGAAATAATACTATTGCATGCTCATAGAACGTAATAAGTAAAATATAAAGTTCTCATGTCTGGTTCCAATTTAAAAATCTTTTCTTTATCAAAATAATAACTAATAATTGATCGCATGAGCAAATATTAAGTAGCACGCGTGTCTCGAGCACGTGGTATCCGTTATAAAATTCAATAACTCAACAGGGGTCACATTTAATGGTTATGTATACAAATCCAATTTAAATCTATGCAAAATTCCTACTGTGATCACAGAAACTTTGATAGTGTATAACATTCTTACCACAATTTCATTCTTGTGTGTTCTTGCAGCATCGTGGTCAAGAGAGTCTGGCGGTGGCAACAATGACAGTAATTCTTCTTTCTCTGATAACCATTCCGCTATAGGAGACACTTTATCATTCCACTTAGCAAGTCGACGCTGTCTTTCATTCAGCAAAGTTGTTAACTTCATTGACAAACTACAAAAAGAAAGAGTTCGTCTATATAAAGTAAATATCCATATCTTTTGGGCTTCTTCGTCGATAGAACTAACATTTGAAGGGGAAATTGCGGAAGATTAAATAAAGAAAACAAACTAACTGACATGAACGACACATTAAACACTGTTTTAATTGGTGGTTAAATATTGTTTTCTATCTCACTTATCTTGGGAGTTGCTTCATCTTATAATGCACAGGTCTTATTCTCCATTCAAAGGGACATGAGCACATGAAATAAAATACTGAAACTTTTGAATCAAACTATTCCGAGTTCCACGCACCTTTCTGATTTTGCTTGGATCATTTCGCTCAAATTTCTCCATCTATTCTTGATATTTTTCATCTTCAATGAAGTGACGTCGGTTATTTGATCTTGTATCAAAGGATCTTCGGACAGTTCTTCATTGAATGAAAACATGTTCTCGACTTTAGTTTGGTAAGCTGAAACCTCTGATGCCAGAGCCTAAAATGTTAAGAAAATATTGCCATATCGTTTCAGACAAAATAAATTAACTGAAATGAACCATCTTATACTAAATAGCACTATTATAGTTCAGTCCAAACTGTTTCATCTCTGACTGATTGGAGCAATGTTACTACAGGAGGAAACATAAACTACACTAGTCTAATTTAATTTTATAAAGACTGGGTAACTCTATCAGTTCGGTCTACTCTATTCCATTGATGTCCAAAAAGGACAATCCCAATCGATACTGTTACTACAGAAAACCGGAGTACCCAACGAAAATCGGAGTACCCAAAGTACCGTCAACACTCTGTCACAAATACACATCAACTAACCTCTGTACTTTCCTGCTGTTTGTACAAACTATTCAGATCGTCAGGGCTTTCTTGTAAAGACTGTAGCGTCTGTTCTTGAGAGTGTAGCCACTGCTCTATTGGTTGAGAGACTCTGTTCCATTCCTCTAATCGCGTATCTTGATATTCATTCTCCAAACCTTTCACCGTTTGATCAAATCTACAATCAGGGAGGAAAACAGTTAAAATACGAGTTTCTTGGCCAAGAGGCACCTTCAAAACCAGGACGAAAAAAACATTAATCGAGGTCTATAAGGAATTCCATGATGAGTTACTTAACTTTGAGTCACTTGACAAATTGGACTATAACATTAAATTTAGCGACCAAATCTTACTCACTGCAGCCACTTGAGCGACTAAAATTTTTTAGAAATTCCAAGCCTTGCATTCGAGAGTTGGCACAGTGAGAAATTAAGGTCAGTTCTTTTTCATCTTATGCATTAGTCTTGAATTGGTTTTTGTGTTCCTATTATTGTCTACATTTCTATCAGACTCACTGTATTTTATTGGCCTGGCAGTTCTCTACGACCAAAGAGTGACGGACACACAATTCTTCAGCTTCTTCTCCAACCTTTCGTCTTTCTTCTTCAGATAAACACGCTTCTTGTTTCAATAATTCCACTTTTTCTTTTATCTTTACAAATTTTGGCTTCATAGAAGTCGCTTCTTCCGACAATGCCTGAAACATGAACATTTTCATCACCGATTCTTGTCAAACAATTTTAGGTCAATGACAGTTTCATGGCAGAATAAATACCTCAATCTTGTCTCGTTGTTTTCGTGTGTTTTCCAGATCAGAGCCGCTGACGTCACACGAATGTAAGACATAATCTGCTTGATCCAGCCAATCAGATAGCGGCTTACAGGATTCGCTCCAATTTGACAATTTGCTATCTCGCTCCTCTTCACAAGTCCGGATGTTTTGATTCAAACTAAAATAAAGGAAATCAAATTAACAAGCAATAACATATAGGAAGAACAGTATAACCAATGTTGGTATAAATAAATATAAATAAGTTTAAAAATATTTAATTTGACTCTGCCAAACACTGAAGGTTTTCTCATTACCTTTTTGCTCTTTCTTCAATTGCCGTTTCAAGCTCATCCCATTTTTCTTTGAGATTTGTTGAATCTTGCTGGATCTTTTCCTTCTGACTGAGAGATATGAGTGAATTTTCTTGTATTTTGTAAGCAAAACTAACCACATTCCTTAATTCGTCTTCTTTCTTCTGCAATTCCAGGGAAACCGACTAACAAAGTAACATGGAAAATATATCTTCAAATTCTGAAGTATACACATGCATGGCTGCAGAAATTAGGGAACCATGGAGCGAGGATACCTCCATATAACATAAAGGCAGGGATGGATTTACTGGGGTAAGGGAGTTCGCACCTCCCCCCTAGCCTTGGCCAGAGGGGGAGCAGGGGGGGGGGTGCTACTTTTTATGATAAAGCAAAAAAGACAAAATGAGATACAGTAATTTGAGTAATAGCATGATGATAAGTGAACTGGGAACAACAATTACAATTCAAATACAGTAGTTGATGGGCGGGCGGCACACATGACCGACACAACTCGGCAGTCGGCACCAGAGCACCATGCTGGATCCATCCCTGCATAAAGGGCTAACTCCGAATTCAAAATGTGCACTTCAAAACTTCAATACTTAGTTGAATAAAAAATCCTGTAGTCATAGTCTCGCAAGGGATGAATACCTCTATCTCAGCTCGTGTTTTCTTTAAATCATCCATATCCAAGGTACGACTATCTTCCTGAACAGTTGTTATAACCACATTGACCCATTCTCTCAAAGGAATGACTCTATTTCTCCACTCCACAGATACACGAGTAGCCTCGATGTCCAATTCTGTTTCCCTGGCTGTGATTCTGATTGAAAAAGATAAAGGATAAATCTATAAGGGATGGCCTTAAATGCACTTCTATGGAGAATAGATTAGAACTGATAGAGCCGTATGGGTGAATTTTTTTTGGGGGGGAGGGGAATTCGCACCCCCTGCACTCCCCCAGAAAATCCATCTATGAGACCTAACCAACATACTGTTTTAGTTACGCGAGTGTTTGTAGCTATAATTCACTTCATTGTTATATCAATGTTGGAGAGTTTGACTACTCTACTAAAAATGTTCCTTTACCTTCCTATTCTCTCGTCTATTTTTGTAACCAGCGCATCCCAATTATTTTGAACGTTAAGAAGCTGCTGTTCTATCAATTTGCGATCTTCCTCAAGTAGTGATGGATGTTCCAATAATTGATCTCCCATTTGAACAACAGTTTTTAGTTCATTTTTCTCAGAGTCCATTTCTTTCACTAACTCCTATATCAGAATATAAAGGTTGCTTTCAATGATTGGAACACAAGTTTTAAGGCTCATTTCCACACAGGAAAATTTTCTGCAGAAAGAAAATTTTTTTAAATGTGATTGGTCGACACAAATTTTCCGTTGGAAAAAATGTTGAAGTTTTTCAACTTTTAACAATGATACTTTTTTCTTGAGAGGAAATGGGCCTTAACAATGTGGCTTCCGTGGCACAGTGGGTTGAACAAACGTCTTTCTTCTCCCAGGGAATGTTGACATGATGGGTCAAGATTTAGACAAGTATATTCACGACTCACTCTATCATTAGCTACAACTATAAGTGGTTAATTTTCAATCTATTTAACAAAGAAACAAAATAAACAAACAACCTCAGTTTCAATCTTTTGTTGTCGTACTTCATCCAGATCACTGGAAAGTTCATCAAATGATTGCAGTTTCAAATCTTGCTGACTTAACCACCGCTCAAGATTACTAGTGACGCTCTTCCACTCCGCTAGTTTACCAAGTCGAAACTGTTCAAGCTCATTCTCTTTTTCAGATAACCTAGTGAACATCAATGAAAACACGATATAATCAAAACATCGATACTTTTTGTCATGTTACGAGCCAAGCCTTGCAATGTATGGAAAAACCAACTTCATTTCTGTCACTCAATGACTTACCGTTTAGCTCTCCATTTCATTTTTTCCTCGAGGTTTTCAATACTATTCTGGAGATTTCCAATGTCTTGTTTTATCTTTCTGTTGTCTTCAGCAGAAATTGCAGGATCGCTAAACACGTCTTCACTAAACTGAATTATTTTTTTCAATTCTTTCTTTTGTTCAAGTTCCAACTCTTTTAACATATCCTGAAGGAAAAATTGGACGTATCAGCTTTTGAATGACTATACAACACTTCTCCAATTCACACCTTCCTCCCCCCCCCCCCAAGTTTCGACGCAATTGATAGGCTATCCATTATACATACACTTCAAACATATTTGCAACATTCCCAAGTGTTTGGATCAGGCCATCCAAACACGGAAACCATAAAGTAGTTGTTTTATAAAATAACAACATTCTGTGTTAAACTTTCACTTTAAAAAACTTTCACTTTAAATTTCCGTGTTTGGATGGCCTGATCCAAACCGGGTTTCGACCAACCAAGCACGCGTTATATACATGTTATTTTATAAATAAAATTACCTCTATTTCAGATTTCTTAAACTTGACAGTCTCGAGATCTGTGGCAATGCCTTCCCGTAGTTTGAATGCGTTTTCTTGTTCCAGCAGCATGCCTTGTAAAGCTTCCAGTTTCACACTCCATTCCTTCAACTTCGCTTCTCTTTCCTGGTCTAACGCGTTCTCCTTTTCTTCGAGACTGCAATACCAAAACAACAGATATAGGATATATATTTAGAAACACATAACGAACATTTTGGCGAAATTTGTTTTTAGTTTTGTTTATAACATGAAATGACACAGTCGTCAAGCAAGCGCCATTCACCTCTACAAACGTGGGTTCAATTTTAAACACAGAATAGTTTGAAAGTAATTTCGTAATATGAGCTAAAACGACTAAAGCCTAATAGTACACAGTTCAATATATCTTTACGCGGTGAAATAGACATACAAATATGGTTCAGAAACACAAGTACATGCAATGCAAATTGCTTTTCTATCGAAGTACAAGTACACAATACCGAATTCTGTTTCCTAACAGCATCGTGAGTTGTTTTCCACACAAAAATATCATCATCATCGTTTACATTGCGTGTTTAACAACCTCAGCAGTAATTCCACCATATTGCAAAACCTTAAACCTTTGAATCCAGTAGATCATGTATCGTTCGTTACTAGCAGAATAGTTTTCTATAGCTTTGACTTTATATTCAAATACGATTGAGTTCGCCACAACCTGGTTTTACGAAAGACGAAGGGATAAACGATAAACAAATCACTGCTTTTCCCCCCTGAGGCATGAGAAAACAAAACATAAAAAGTTCTTTTGAATTTACTTTTGTTCTGCTCTAACTCATGCATATACTTTTAGAGAACAGTGGGATTTTAAAAACAATGAAAGAACAATGGAGCATTCAGATCACTGGATCGCACTGTTGTTATGCTAAAGCATGATTTACACTATCAAAGTTTCTGTGATCACAGTATAGGAATTTTGCATGGGTAAGGCCTGTTTCAAACGTCGCGCTTCTCATGTGCCGAACGCATTCAATTTCCCTCAAACATTACAGACTCTGTGTAGTATTGAAATATTTCTACCTGGTAAGACGCCAGTTAATTTTCTCGTTCAGTCGTTCCCATTCATTGTTAATTGTAACAATACTCTGTTCTATGTTTTTTCTTTGCGCTTGCGACACAGAAGGATGTGCGGCAGTCTCCTCACCAAACACAGCCACATTACTGACACGTTTCTTTTGTAATTCAAGTTCCTTTTGTAAGGCCTACATTAAAGTAAAACTCATATATTGTTGATGCAAGTGCTCAGATTACTTTGCCAAATTTTCTTTGCTGAAGCAAAACTCTTAAGTGTTTTTAGAATAAATAAACATACCAGGTATTCTTGATTTTGTCTTTTGAGGTTGTTCATATTGGACTCGAGATTTTCAAGAGACTCTAATTTCTGCTCGCTCTTCACAAACCATTCCTGTAGCGGAGTAAGAGCTTTGTTCCATTCCTGCAGTTTCACTGAACCTTGTTCTTTCAACTCTGTCTCTTTCTCTGTTAGTCTACAAAGTTGAGGCATCGAGTTTTTTAATCAACCGCAACCAGGTCATGTAATTTCTCACTTTCGGCCCAAATGTGGTGCATTTTCCCGCGCGTAATACAAACTAATACAAAATTTGAAAATTTCGTAGGGCTATACTTTCCGCATTTTACAACATTTCGCAACCAAACTTTGCAATTTTAGTAATCTTAACATGCTCTTTCTAGCTGTCGTGATGGATTTTGTTCTTCCTGTCAAGATCAAAATTGAGTCTATAGCTCGAATCATCTATCCCATTATACTAGAAATACATGCATGCAACAACCCCTCGCATGTATTTTCCAAACATTGATCTAACATGAAGTATCAGTAATTCATCAACACTGAACGCAGGATCGCGTTTACGTCAGTGTTGCCAGGGCAACACGATAAACTTAATTTTTATTATATTTTTTGTACAACACGCCAAAAATAGATGAAAGAAAGATTATTGCTTTTAACTATATAACAATGAATTTCCAAAATATATGTACCGGGCGGAATTAGTACCCTGGCATGGCTCGGGGATAAATATCTGCAGATAATATCAGCCGGTAAGACGTGATTATCAAGTCTTCCAGACACGTGGGCACTGCAGTTTGATATAGCACCGAGTACTAAAGAAACATCGTATAATTCTGAATGCTTCTGGCGTGGTCAGTGCGTGACTTTGAATAACAACCTTAATGCAAGTACAACGATTTCAACCTTAAACGACTGTTAAGCCTAGTTCACACTAGTAATTTTGTTGGGGATACTTCTCCTGGCGGAAGTGATTGAATCAGATTTAAGAAACGTATACTTCTCAAATAAAGCGACTCTTAACGTTTGTGAGCGAGTTCACTAGCCAACAAAACCGCTAGTGTATAGACGAGGTTTAAACTGACCTTCCAATCCTTAATCCAATACTAATCCTAATTCAAAAGACGTCATTTCGGAAGATTGCATTATGTCATCATATTCCATCCTTTTAATTTTCCAATTGATTGTACAATGGGTCTATAGACCAGGTTTAAATCCTTCCAATCCTTAACCCAATACTAATCCTAATTCTTGTGACGTCATTTCGGACGCCGCTCATTACATCATCATATTACTCACCTTTTAATTTTCCAATTGATTTTCTCGGTCAAGTTCTCCCAGTTTTCCTTGAGTGTTTCAATATCCTCCTGTATCTGTCTACGATCCTCAGTTGAAAGTGTCGAATGTGTCTTCAGATCGTCTCCAAAACGTACCACACTAGCTAACTGCTTCTTTTCCTGAAGCTCCATATCTTTGGCAACATCCTAGGGTATATGAACGTTTTGAGGAGGAGTTCAAAACTTTCTAAGCCATGAACTGGTCTTATAATATACTAGATAGACCCATCATAACCCCAATCATAGACCCAATTAAAAATGAAATTGACATGAACTGGTCTCATAATACACTGGATAGACCCATCATAATCATAGACCTAATCAAAAGTGAAACTGACCTCATAACAGACTGGATAGACTCTATCAAAACTGAAGCCAATTCTAGAGAGACTCGGAGTCTAATTTTCTACGGATAACCTTCATTGAATAAGCTGTATATATGGTCACACACACCTCCATTTCTCGTCTCTGTTTTGCCACTGTTTCTAAATCGACATCGCTGCCATCATCAGCTTCTAACTTATCTTTTTCCCCAGCCAAGAAATCTTCCACAGACGCCAACCTATTTCTCCATTCCAACAGTTTCGTGTCCTTTTCATCTTGAAATGCTTTCTCGTTAGCATTCAATCTAAAGTGTTGTAACATTAAAATAGAAATGCAGTCAGTGCCTTGCTTTCCTACCAGCGAGTAGATTTGACAACGTGTGAGTTACAAAGAATTAGCCTTTCTCTCGTGGGCCAATATCCGCCATTTCTATGGCAAAGTCTTCTCACGTCAGAGAATCCAGAGAATCTGAAGAACGTGAAAGCAGACTTTTCAAAGTTGTAACTGTAAATTCACCATTATACAGTGATAGTGGTGATAGGCTCTAGCGCTGTGCAAACTCCGGCTTTTCATCTCCGGGTCCGGGAAAAAAACTCCGGCTCCGGCAGAAAATGCCCAGGGGCAGGTTGTATAAAACTCTTGATCACTCTTTTAATCATTATTTTGTAGTTAAATAGTGATAACTCTCAAATACGCGTTTCTTATTGGATGACGTTTCCACTAACTATAGGTAACTTTAATCATTTTCTTATACAACCGGCCCTAGCTCGGGCAAATTCGTAAAAACTCGAAATTTAATGGAAATTTCACAGTTCAAAGTGGAAGCACTATCTTACGCAGTAAGATGGATTCATGTTTTTTCGCCGATGTCCGACAGTAGTTTGCAGCACAAATAAGTGCTGCCGGAGTTGAGCAAACTCCGGCTCCAATTCCGGCAAAATAGTCCAAAACTCCGACAAACGGCACTAAGTGATACACAGTCGCATTTCGCAGTACCTAAAAAATGGCGGATAAAACAAGCGTGAAAAAGGCTAATTGATCCGACGATGCACAGGGGAACTTTCATAGTGTTTAGTACATATATCATTCACATCTGTGACTTAAAATATGCAGCTGCTTCATTACCGTTTTAGTCTGTCTTCAATCTTTTTTACCACAGCGTTAAATGAATTTTCGAGCAATGTGATATCTTGTTGTATTGTCTTCCTGTCGTCCTCTGACATAGAGGCATGACTTTGTGTATTCTTTCCCATTTCCACAATTGTTTCGAGCTGTTTTTCTTTCAGTTGTATTTCTTGAAGATGAGTCTGAAGGGGAAAATAAAAATTATATGAACATTGCTTGAACGTAGGAGAGAGCTAAATAAGAGAGCTGGCAAAGTAAAGGTTTCAATGTGCTTTAAAGAAGCACACAGCAGTCTATAGCGACTAACTGTATTGAATAGGTCGATCAGTTCTAAACTGGCAATCCAAGAGGTCCAGTTAGGACCCATTCTTTGTTAATCCAGTGTTACTACAGAAGGGAACTGGAGAACCCAGATGTTAAACTTAAATTCCAGAACAGAAAGTAAGACGTACTTACTTCCAATGTTATCTTTTGTTTTCGAATGGATTCTAAATCAGACGCGAGATCTCCCTGAGCAGCGAGTTTCTTCTCTTGTTTGGTAAGCCAATCCTGGAGATCTGAAACTGCGCTCTTCCAGTTTGAAAACAACACTGAACGTTCTTCATTGAACGCTATCTCTTTTGAAGATAATCTGTATAAAAATTTATAGAGATTTGATTAGAAACTTTATTTAACGAGGGTAAATATATTATTACTGATTACTCAGTAATTTTCATGATGGCCCTCCTATACTAGACATAGAATACTAATTAAATATTACAATATGTTTATAGATTGTATTAATGTTATTTGTATTAGGATATTTGTTCACTCCGATAACTTCCTCTTAACCACAATCTACCACAAGATATGGCTTAGTGAAACCCGTATACAATATGCAGGGTGCGTTTTTTTCAAGGGTGACTTGTGTTTCTACATGTACCTTTTCACTTTCTTATGCATTCTTTCTTCCAAACTTTGCCATTGGTTCTTCAAACTGCTCACATGCATACGTATCTTGGTCCTGTCTTCCTCACGGAGAGCAGTGTGTTTCTGAACCTCGTCACCCAAACGGATTGCATTCTGAAGCTCGACCTGTTGCTTCTGAATTGCTTGCGCGTCCATCTATATAAAAGCATATTTTATTTTTATTTTATTTTACAAGTTTGCCATTGCAATAGATCTATATAGAGTACTATAGTTACAAATGACTGCAATTTTCACACAGAGATACTTCTGCAATAACGGGTTTCCAAAAAAGAACAACTTATGGTATATCTAATTATTTTAAAATTAAAGCAAACATAACAATTAAACTCAAATACAAGAAGACAAACGAACAAAAACTAAATTTAGCAACATGATCGAGTTGATAAGTTCATTAGTGGGCGAGTGGTGTGACATTTAATACAAACAGACTTAAATGTTCTTGGATCTTCAGGATCATAAATTTGTTGGGTTAATTCTACGTAATATTTCATTAGATTAAATTTAAATGTAGTTAGAGATGTGGTGGTATTTCTTAGGAAAATGATATTTAGCAATGTTTCCAGTTTTCAGCTTCATATCAGAATTTGGCATTCCTCATTGCTCAAACTTCAGATTCACTACTTATTTTTATTTGAAATACTATTAGTACAAAGGGCGGATTTTCATTTTTTTAAAGGAGGGATGAGAAAATTTCTGCTGGGGTGCAGGCGGCACTACTGAGCGAGCTTCGGCAAGGGTTAGGCGTTAGGGTTAACGACTTTCATACAAAATAGGAGGGGTGAAGCGAAGTTTTGGTGGGGTTGAACACTTTACTGTATAAGAGGGGTTAGAAAGATTCAAGGGGGGGGGGTGTTTAACGCCCCTAACCCACTCACCCCCAGTAAATCCGCCCATGATTAGTACCAACCTGTGTGGCTTGTTTATATTTTCTCAATGTTTCCAGATCATTTGATTCAAGTTCGTCATCCTCCTCCCACTTGGTTCCTTGTTCACTGAACAATTGTTCTAGCGGAGCACTCTTTACTTGCCATTCTTCAATCTTCACAATACGCTCCTCGTCAAAACTGCCCTGCTGCTTGCTGATTCTGAAAACAAGTTTACTATAGTTAGTTCATGTTTTCAAAGTATAATTCAGGGATGGATTTATTGAGGGTGCAGGGTGGTGTGTGGGTGGTGTGAGGTTGCTCCGCACCCTCCTAGCATTGGCAATGGGGCTGCCCATTTCTTTATGAAATCCATCTTTTTTTGTTTTAGAAAATATACAATTACAAAAACAAAAAATAGAAACATGATTATTAGTCTGCGAGCAGGCTCTCTTTGAACTCTAATTCAAGAGCCTGTTCGCAGGCTACATGATTATGAAATACAGCCTAGTGCTTTGACTGCCTCTAGGCACCCGCACTGCCGAATAGCTTTGACTGTTTTCAGGTAGTTAAAACACAAACCAAGACAGCTTAGTATATGACTCATATTTTCACAAAAGGTACTTGTTGTATCATGAAATGAACAATTCACAAAACCAAAAGCTTACTTTGTGTGTGTTTCATTGATAAGTTCTTCAAGGTTATGCCAATTATTCTTTATACTGTTCAATTCTTGCTGTAACTTTTTCTTGTCATCTCCAGATAACGAATCTCGTCCTTGCAATCTCTGATACACACTGTCTAAATTGTCCAAGGAGTTTCGTCGTGCTTTCAACGCTTGGTCTAGCTCCTGAAAATAACAATAATAATAATAATCATTAGTTTATTTAGATCCATTTTGCAGCTAAAGCTGAATTACATGGAAATAACACTCATGTCCAATCCTATACCAAAATTGTATTCAATTATCATACCTAAAACTACACTCTACACATTAGTTCTGTTTAAATTGTTCTCTCTAGAAGTCCAGTAAAGACCATCTTGTACTGCGACCAGTCGGTTCAAAGCTGGATTGGTGCTAAACTTGGGTTAAAATTCAACCCATGGTTTGTATATTTCTGCATGTCAAAACTTCACAAAATGAAATACTTTCAAATGTATAAAACCACTGTTGGAAAGTTTGCTGTGAAGTTTGTCGTTAACCCAGGATTAAGCAAACCGGCTTTCGAACAAACATGCTCCTGGTACAGTGTTAATACAGGAGGCACCCGGGTAATCCCGGAGAAAACCTGCGCCGTTTGGTAGAATTTAATTGGTAGCAGCATGACTTGAAATAACAGCCGATCACCGATCAATGATCAGCAAGAAAATGCTTATGATCGGCGGAAAAGCAGGGTTTCCAACCTGGAAAAGCAAGGAAAGTCATGACTACTAGCATTCTCTCTCATATACCTCAATGTCCTCTCTCTGTTTGACGACAGCATCGTGATCAGTTTTGATAAGACCATGAGCCTGGATCTTCTTGTCATGTTTAGAGATCCATTCTTTAACAGGACTAGAGACTTCTTTCCATTCCGTCATATCGTTTGATCTTTGTTCCAACAACTTTTTCTCAACTTCATTCAACCTAACAAAAAATAGTTAGCTTATCATCACTCTACATCATTGTATCAAGTATCCAACCCATATATCCTCCATAATGTTTTAACATTAATAATTTCAATTTATAAAGACACGTTACATGTGTTAGCTAGTGGGAAGGAATCAGTAAGCTTCATACATATAATTGGATTACTAAATTGTCCAAATGGAAAGTGAAGCAAAAAATAGTGGAAATTGAAGATCAGTTTGACCCTACTAATCTTAACGAAACTACTTACTTTTTCAATCTTTCATTCATCTTTTCTTCCAGTTCTTTCCATCGTGTTTTGACCAAGGTGACTTCGTTTCCAACACTAACACGATCTTCTTCCAACATGGAAGGATGTGTCTGAACTTCCTCACCATAACGTAACAAAATACGAAACTCTTTCTGTTGGACATGAAGTTCATCCATGGATTCCTAAAAGACAATCATTTCAAAATTATTTCGGATTCTTACACGACAATTGAACAGAAGTTTAAGCAAAGTCCGTGGTGTTTGGTAGAGTCAAACTTAATGTGTATATACTCTTCTCACACGTGACTGAGGCAACATTTTAAGCAGATAACTGTATATTGTATAACTGTATATTGTAAGAAAGGAATCTCGCTCACAGAGGTGAAAAGTACAAGCACTAACCACTGTGCGACTACCAATCCTGCTACTGGTACTGTACATTACATCTTTCACAGTGAACAAACAAACCTTCACAAGCATTAATTCCTTTCTGACGCCATCCAGATTGTGATCAAATTTTCCAGAATCTTCCAGTTTATGTTCTCTCTCTTCAAACCATTTTTCCATCGCTTCACGTTTTGTCTGCCATTCTTTAAGACGAAATTCTCGTTCCTTTTCTAGATCTCCTTCCTTGTTTGTGATCCTACCATGAAAATAGAAATTAAGTTTCTACCCAATTGGATAATTCTCATGTCTAGTTGCTCATATTCCCCAAGCATGGAATAGAACAAAAGTAATTCACTCTAACCCTAATACTAACTCTTATTTTAATTTTGGAACCATCTCGTAAACTACCTCTCGTCCATTCCTTTTAGACATTACCATTATCTTACCGTTTGACTGCTGCTTCCATTTTTTCTTCCAAAGTTTTCCACGTTGTTTTAATTTTGTTCATTTCCTGCTGAAGTTTTCTCTTATCTTCCACCGACAGTGTTTGATGCTGTTGCATTTCCTCGTGAAGTTTAATGATAGAGTTCAAACGGTTTTCGTTCGCTAGCATCTCATTGAAGAGTACCTGTGGGGAAGACAGGATTCAGAGGAAAATTTTTACGAAAATTTACTTCCATCGTCCATGGCTACGTTATAACAAGAAAATGTTTGATAAAGCTTGACAACTTGTCAACAGGCTGGGAACACATCTTGTTGACAAGTTGTTGGAACAGCATTGCTACAAGTCTGCTGCAGGTTTGTAAAAATTTGTGATTTTACGCGTGCATGGAGTGCTAATTTTTTTCTTCATGACTTCATATATGTCTGTGTATAGCATACAGTTCGTTTGGCTTTGTATCTGTCTGGGTATAGCATAAGGTACCACACAGTCTGTCTGTGTATAGCATGAAGTACCACACAGTCTGTCTGTAGAATAAATATCAAAACGCAACCCACCTCATTTTCTTTTCGTTTTTTCCTCACGACATCCAAGCGAGCGCCAGGGGAGAGTGCTTGAGCATCAAATTTGTTGTTCTCTTCAACAAGCCATTGTTCAACTGGCATCGTCTCTTTTTTCCATTCGTCAATCTTCGCCTTCTTATCCCCTTCCAGTTCGTTCTTGGCCTGGCTCAGTCTACAAATAAACAAAATAATTTTGTAACACAATATTTGATACAAAGTAGCATTGAGTAGCAACAGTACTGAACGAAAGGGGCCTTTACAGGAGAGCTATCCAGAACTTTACTAGAGCAATCCAGCAAGTGAGTTTTCGGATTATGCACTCACCTTTCAAAGTTGGACTGTGTTTTCTCACTCAGACTTGTAAAACTTTTCTGAAGCATTTCAGTATCTTCTTGTACCGTCTTCCTGTCCTCGTCTGATAACGAAGAACTTTGAAGAACATCTTCACTCAAGCGTAAAATTATATTAAGTTGTTTTTCTTTTTGTTCGATCGTCTCAACAAGCGTCTAAACAGAGAAATATATAGAATAGAGTTTATGGCATAGAAATAGTATATAGATCATATAGTACATTTAAATAAACAGTACAACACATGTTTACCTGTAATTGGTTCATAACCACAGTCAAGTTTTCAGAATTATCAGGAGTGGTCTGATATTGCGTACATTTTGTCTCCTCTTTCTTCAGCCATTCTTGCAATGGAGTAATTTTATTTTTCCATTCTTTGATCTTAGCTGTCCGCTCACTTTCCAGTTCTGTCGCTTTATTACTCAGTCTAGAAAATAATCAATAGGCAATTCCGGCTATAGACTAAATTATGATCTAGGCAAGAAAAACGAAATCTATCAACACAGCCAGAAAGAAAATTAGTAAAATTGCAAAGTTTGGTTGCTAAATGTTGTAAAATGAAGAAAATATAGCCCTGTGAAGTTCGCAAATTTTGTATATATTTGTATTACGCGCGGGAAAAATAACCACTTTCGGCTCAAAAATGGTTCTTTTTTCCCGCGCGTAATACAAATATATACAAAATTTGCAAACTTCACAGGGCTATATTTTCCTCATTTTACAACATTTCGCAACCAAACATTGCAATTTTACTCATTTTAAGATGCTCTTTCCAGCTATGGTAATGGAGTTCATTCTTCTTGTCCAGATCAAAATTTCGTCTTTAACTGGAATAATCTATTAGAGGATGGCCGTTCCTGGATCTCTAGAGAGAACAATTTAGAAGCGACACACCTGCACGTTAGTATACGGTGGACCTACCGTTTATTTTTCCACTCTAAATTATCGTGTAGAGTATCCCATCTCCTCTTAATGTTCAACTTATCTTGTTGAATCTGTCTACGATCTTCATCCGAGAGTGATTTCATGTTGAAGACTTCGTCTGCCAAGATCATGATCTCATCTAAACTCTCTTTTTGTGCCTTTACAGCTTCAACCAAGCCCTAAATAGAGACGTTTTCAGTATTTTCTAACTATGATCTGGGCCGGTTGTTCAAAGCTGGATTAGCGCTAACCCTGGGTTAAAATTTAACCTGCTGTTTTAGTTTGTGTATTTCTGCATGTCTGTTTATTTCAAAACTTCAGAGAAGAAAACTCCTACTGATTCAGACAAGATCTCTGAAGAAATATTTCCAAATTTATGGGCAAGGTCATGGAAGTTTGCTTTGAATTTTAGGTTAACCTAGGGTTAAGTTAACCCAGCTTTCAAACAACTGGGCCCTGGGGGGGGGGGGGTTATATCTGGTAGGTCTATCTCTGGAGGACGTATTTAAGTAAGTGGGAGTGTGTTAATCACCCTTACTAGTACCTGAAAGCTAAGCTCAACCTGATCCACTCAAGGCTTTCTAAGGTGCCGCAGCCACCTTATGACTCGTGTCTGGCAGGGGCTGATCAGTTAGGGGTAATCCCAACCCACCCTGTCAACATTCCCTGTAGGAGGAAACCGGAGTACCCGCACAACTTTTGGTAGAGCGTTGACTGACTCCTCTCACGTGTCATGAGTCTACAGTGAGAATTGAAGCCACGATCTCAGAGGTGAAAGGCGCATGCTCTAACCACTGCGCCACCGATGCCGCTTTTAAAATTGTCTCCAAAACATAACAAAGATGTAGACTTTATATCCTACTTAATATTTTACCTCCAGTTCAAGCTTTTGTTGTTTTACCACAGCAGGTTCAGTTCCAACAGCTCCTTGATTGTCAAGTTCAGTTTCCTTGCTCTTCAACCATTCCTTCCATTCAGCTGCTTTTATTCCCCATTCGCTCACTTTATTTGAACCTTCCTTCTGGAGTTCCTTCTCTCTCTTAGACATCCTGCAGGGTAATTTAAATTAGATTTCAAATTGCAATTAGAACTGTTCCAATCCAGGATTAGAACGTACAATCTGCAATTCCGGTGTCGATATAATCACTCATTCACTATCATGTTAAGACAAGTCATAAATAAACCGATAGGTATTCAAGGACGGGTCTGGCTCATTTATTAGAGGGGGTGCAAGTTTTCCAGAGGGTGATGGTGAACCCCACCGGGAGAGCTGGACACCACTAGGATGAATAGAAGGGGTGTGCACCCTCCCCCCTCTTTGATCCGCATGTAATGCCAATCCATGACAAGTGTAAATCTTGCATGAATAAACTTCTTCAATCTAACTTATCTGGAGCTCTGATCACTACCATGGTACAGACTGATATTCTTAATATCTTTAATAGGGATTACTTCATACACAACTAACCTGTCAATGCGTCCTTCAAGGTCATATTTCAAAGCACTCCAGCGATTGATCATATCGTGAGCCTGATCTTCGATCTGTTTAGCTTTCTCATCTTCTATCAACGAATCTTTTTGAATCTCTTTAGAGAAAACATCAGCATCACGGAACTGTTTGCCATAGTTGTCCACTCTGGACTTGAGAACCTTGGTAAGAAAATAACATGGACCGAAAAAGTTAAAGAGGGGAAATTAAGACATAACAAAATCGAGAAACACATTAGCTTACAGTAGCTTGTCTCTCCCACAACAAAGAAAAGCAAGGATACAAGATTAACCGGATGCCACATACTGCAGGCCTTAAACCTCATCTCAGTCAGTGCTTCTTCAAAATTATTGAATAAATCTTCAGCAATTACCTTCGTTTCGCCCAGGTATCTTTGCACTGTGAAGATATCAGTTGCAATTTCTTTCAACGATTTTGCTTCGATAGCTTTAGCAGTCAGCCATCTTTGAAGTGGTTCACATTTTGCCTTCCATTCTGTCAATTTGTCATTTTGATGTCTTGATTCCAACTCATCAACTCTCGAGTCCAGTCTGTCAAGAAGCCAGAGTTAGTTCATCACAGGTGGACATGGCGGTGAACAGGGGATTCGTATGGTGGAACAGGGGTATATAAGGGTGCCCAGGGACGGTGCAGGTGAACCAAGGCAAGCCAGAGAAGAGTCCATCTTGTCCAGAGTTGATGCGCAAAGAAAGTGCGTGTGTGTAGTAGAAGATCCCGAGGAAAGAATCTGTGCGGCAGTGCTCAAGAACATGCTAAGAAACAAGCCTAGAAAATATATTTCTCTTCCTGGCGGCGAAAACCAAAAATAAAAATTTCCTGTGCACGTCAAATATACAATTCTCTCCAGATGTAGATTTCAGAGAATGTATGGTGCCACACGTTGTGATAAAGTTCAATCTCAGCAAAAGACAATCTTGACTGTAAGACGCTTTTGGAAGTTTTAAACAATAAGTGAATTATATGGCATTCCAGTATATAAGATATTTTGTTAAAAATTCCCTGGCAACGGTGCTACCAGACATTTTCCAGCACTGCTAAGAAAGCTCATTGACCAACAGTTATCCCTCTATTAAGCCTTCAGGGGCCGGTTGTTCAAAGGTGGGTTAGCGCTAACCCTGGGTTAAAATTTAACCTGCTGTTTTAGTTTATGTATTTCTGCACGTCTGTTTATTTCAAAACTTCAGAGAAGTAAACTCCTACTGATTCAGACAAGATCTCTGAAGAAATATTTCCAAATTTATAAACAAACTGTCAGGAAATTTGCTTTGAATTTTAGGTTAACCTAGGGTTAAACTAACCCAGCTTTGAACAACCGGCCCCAGGGCTTAATAGAGGGCTAACAGTATACTACAACACCTACATTACAAATGCAATATATTAATTAGTATATGGAGTAAATGAATGAATTAAAACACAGATTATCATCAACAGAAGGTCATCGACACTACATACAGCGATTCTTACACAATACAGATAACAACAAAAAAGTGTAGATGAATACTCACGCTACATGATGATTGTTTATTTGTTGAACGATCACATCCCATCTGTCATTCAGAGATTTCGTCTTCTGTTGTACTTTGCTTCGTTCTTCTTCGTTAATGCACGGATCTGTTCGGAGGTTTTCGCCAAACTCCGTAAAGCCGTAGATATGTCGTTGAAAGTCTAATGACTCATCCAGGAAGACCTATAGATTAATGATGTAAAAATTCAATGACTTTTAAAATTTAATACGATAACACCGCAACAGATGATGTATTTACCTGAAAGTCGTCTTTCTGAGCGCTGACGGTTTTTAAATCAGACCCAATGGCACCACGTTCAGCCAATCGTAATTGAGCTTTATCCAACCAGTCAGAAATTTGCACAGCATTTTCCCGCCACTTTTCAAGTTTGTCTTGCTGTTGAGATCCCAGTCTTGATATGGTTTCATTGAGCCTGAAAAGAAACACAATGTCCATGAACTGACGGGTGCACGAGACTTGAATCTTTCAAGGGGAGTCCCACCTCCCATATCTATAGTGCCACCTCTGGAAATTCGAAACATAAAGGAATACACACCCTAAAGGTCCAGTAGAGGTCACCCTCTATTGGTTGAGTATCCTCCTGCCCCCCCCCCCCAAGGATCTGCCACTGGCATTACCCACTGTGCAACAAACATCTCACCTTTGAATTCTCCAGTTGATTTTTTCATCCAAAGCCTCCCAGCGATTCTTGAGTGTATTCAGTTGTTGTTGTAGTTTGTTGTTGTCTTCCTCGGACAGTGATGAATCAGCAAGAATGTCTTCACCAAGACGAAGTACGGTCGTCATCTTTTTCTCCTCCTGTTTCATTTCCTTCATTAGCGCCTGGAAAAAAACAAAACAGTTAAAGGAAAAAAAAAGTTAAAGAACTAAGGTTTCCAGCAACAAAAGGTAGTCATATGATGGCGACCTAATTCCATCTCTCTCCAATATTCCACCAATAACATTAGTTTACGTTAGGATAGATCACATTTAAAAAAGTCAGAAAAAGTTTGACATGACGAATAATTTAAAACTAGAAACGTCCCTGAGGGCCGAACTTCCATTCTTCAAATCCATAATATAAACTGCCTTATGACAATTTCACTCTACCTCAACTCTTGGTTTTTGTTTCATGGCGACTTCAAGGTTCGGGGCAATCCCGCCCATCGCCTGAAATTTCTTTTCTTCCTTTGTCAACCATCCTTCAATGAAGGCAGCTTGGTTTGAAAATTCGTCCAATTTACCAGCAAGATTTTCTTCAAAATGTTTCGCCATTTCAACCAACCTATTACGTTAGAAAAAGAGATAGTATCAGCAGAATACTTGTGTACAAGTTGGAAAGAATCAAAACAGTTGATTAACAAAACTAGACAAGAATCTTTTATTCTGGGTAGCTCTATCCGTTCTAAGGTGTTATGGATAGCTCTATCATTTCCAAATGATACACCAGAAGAAAACCGGATGACCCTGGGGAAATATCGAGCCAAAACTGGAAGCACTGTTCTCGCATACAAATGGGGAAAAACTATAAACGGAAAATTGCAATGGACAACTTGCATGTTAGACTAAATTTGAATCTAAGTAAAAGAGAAGGGAATCAAACACCACAGATAAAAAGAATGTTCTTAGTAAAATTGCAAAATTTGATTAGATAAAAAATTAGCAGAAATCGAAGCCAATGTGCCAGCAACTGTCAACTATATGCAATCATACCTTTGCATTCTGTTGTTGACAGTGTTACTCAGACTTTCCCATCGTTCAACCAAGTTGGCAATATCCTTTCTTAGTTTGTTTTTCTCAACTTCAGGTGTATTGACATTCTGAAGAAGATCTTGTCCGTTCGCCAGCAGATACTCAACACTCTCGTGAGTCATCACCATTTCATTGGAAATTTCCTAAAGAAATAAAGTATTTGTCAGAAATTGGAAATCTACATTAAACAGTGCTAAACTACAATGCACACTTTACTGTATAGCTAAGAGCAACTAAACATAAACATAAACATAAACATAAACATAAACATAAACATAAACATAAACATAAACATAAACATAAACATAAACAAGTACCTCTTGTTCAGCAATCTGTTTCTGTACAGAAGGTAATGTCTTTCCCATGTTGAAATTTCCTTCAACTTTTGGAGTCATTGTTTTGTACCAATTGTCAACTTCTTTATATTTCTCTCGCCATTCCTTTACTTTCTCTAGTTGTTCATCCGAAGCCGTGGACATTATCGCGTCAATGCTATACATAAGAAAGTTGTGAATTTATTAAAATTTACTATTACAAAACATTCACTACTTCCTTACTACCACTAACACCATAGCCACTATAATCATCAATACCATCAACAGCATAACCACTACAGCATACCAACACCAGTACTGTTGCCACTGTCATCACTACTACCATCATTATGACCATCACTATCAGCATTATGTTAAGGTCAACACAAATCATACCATAACGAACACAAACCATACCATCACCATCATTATTCATCATCAACACTACCATCCTGATCACCATTACCATGATAATTATCACCACAACCATAATCATAGTCATTATCACCATCACCACCACCATCACCATCGTCACCATCATCACCATCATCATCACCATCATCATCACCATCATCATCACCATCGCCACCATCACCATCATCACCACCACCACCATCATCACCACCATCATCATCGTCACCACCATCATCATCACCACCATCATCATCGTCACCACCATCATCATCGTCACCATCATCATCGTCACCACCATCATCATCGTCACCACCATCATCATCATCACCACCATCATCATCGTCACCACCATCATCATCGTCACCACCATCATCATCGTCACCACCATCATCATCACCACCATCATCATCACCACCACCATCATCATCACCACCATCATCATCACCACCATCATCATCGTCACCACCATCATCATCGTCACCACCATCATCATCACCATCGCCACCACCATCATCACTACCATCAGTTAGAAAAATAGCTTTAAAAACAAAGAAGACTACCTTTTCGATTCTTCATCCATCACGTCAAGAACACTGCTCCAAGTTGTTTTCAACAGCTCCACATCCTCTTTGACCTGAGATTTCTCCCAATCTGGGCATGCATCGTGAGTCATCACCTCCTCAGCGCATTCCACAGCATTTTGATACTCAGGTTTTATAGACTCAACCACCTTTATACATTCCTGGTAAGAATGAGTAGAAAATAGAAATTTAGAATAGGGCTTAAAATACGAAAAACATATAACCTGACTTAATTTTTTGGCAGGTCAAATAAAGTATGGTCAGCCATTTCTATTTTTTGAGCTGCCAAAATGGTCTCACTGAGGTATGATGTCACGGCAAACTATCAACCGAAAATGGCAACTGCAAATCGATTGTGTCCCCAACATTGAACTATAAATAAACTGGAAGGCTAACTCAGGGGGGGGGGGGG